>JAKUCM010003462.1:0-111897 GCA_023374145.1 Lepidium sativum
CTTTCATTGACTTCTTGATATGTTTCCAGCATAATTCGATCAATTATACCAAAAATATCCACAAACAACCTTCCAATGTGTCTTGGAGAAGAGAATCTAAAGTGAGCCACTAGATCTAAAATCGAACATGTATAAACTTCCACATATTTTGTTACCCAAAATCTATTTGCTTCATTCTTGACAGTTGCTCGGATCTTCCATCCACACCCGTTAACACCACATTTAGCCACAAACAAGGTTATGGTTGACTTGTATACGTTCATAAAGAATCTTGATAAAACACCAATCATTTGCAATTCTGAAACCAACTCATTCTTGCTTGCAACACTCTTATTCACATACATATTGTTGGTACCCCTACCTTGACCCATACAACCCTTGTTGACATCATCAATATTATAAATTGCATCATCGTCCTCCTCATGTTCAACTTTCTCATACTTACTATAATCACTACCATCAACGTAGGCCTCATGTTTTGCATCCAACTCATTTGTATGCTCTAATGTCTCTTCTTAAACGTAATCATCAATGCCATCTTCATCATATCCTCCATATGTATCAACATCAGATTCGTTATTGTCCTCAACCTTCTCCTCAGATCGACATGTCACGCAGAGACGTACAACATATGATTTAGTAATCTCCACCAAACCATGTAGTTACCTATCATTTGTTAGATGCATAGGAGGAGTATCTAGAGGCATTTGTTGCAGCATTGAGGTTGGAAGTGAATAAGCCAGCCCAATAAGCATGGTTATGTCTAGATCGTAATCACTTTTAACCATTTGAACAAGTTCTTCATAAGTAAAACTATCATGTAAGAAGAACAGTTTTCCACCTTAGATATGATCTACTTTAAGATGCCAGCAATCCTCTCTCACCATCCATTCACCACAAACAGCAGGTAACTGAATCATTGTCTGTATAACAAACAACAAATTTAATTAATATTATGAGTAGACTTATGACATAGTCTACTAACCGTAGACGTAAAATGAAGTCTATGAAAAAGGAGCTACATGCATACATTATTTCAATAATTTATTAAATCATAAATATAACACGTAAATACGTAAAATTTATACACATATACGCACATGAATAAACACAGATGGGAAGAATTCCAAAAAAATAAAAAATTATATATATGTTGTAAACTTAGTTTTAGCAAAACTGAAAAAGTAGACGTATCATAAGCTCTACCGTTTGTAGACCTTATTATACGTCTACTAAAAGTAGATGTAAAATAAAGTCTACTAAATGTATACGTAATATAAAGTCTACTACCGTTAGTACACTTTATTATAATTTTACTAACGGTAGATGTAAAATAAACTCTATGAACGGTAGTAGACGTTAGTGTACATCAACTTACAATAGACCACAAATACAGTATGCTTTTGGGGTTAATTTTGCATTTGACCAAATTTTGACTTTTTTTGAAGTAGACCTAATTTTAGGCCTACTCTCAATTCGGGTTAGTTTTTAAATTGTCTAAAATGTTAACTATCCTCGGTAGACTTAATTTGAAGTCTACACGATAAGTCTACCGAGAATTTAAAAAGTATACTTATTATGACGTCTACTGAGGTTAGTTTCAAATTTGATTAACTTTGACATTTTTGTATGAAATCTACATAATAAGTCTACATTGTGTAGATGTCAAATGAAGTCTACTTTGTGTAAATGTCAAATGAAGTCTACATTGTGTAGACGTCAAATGAAATCTACTCTGTAAAAGTAGACTTCAATTGATGTCTACTTTTTTATGTAGATTTCATATGACGTATACTTTTCAAATCGATTACGTCATATATCCAATGACGTAAGCTACTTAGTTTTAGACTTTAATTGAAACCAATTTAAAAAAGTAGATGTCATTTGACATCTGCACAATGTAGACTTATTATGTAGATTTTGTACAAAAAAGTCAAAGTTAATCAATTGCAAAACTAACCTCATTAGACGTCAGATGTCATAGTAAGTCTACTTTTTTAATTCTCGGTAGACTTATCGTGTAGACTTAAAAATTAAGTCTACCAAGGATAGTCAACATTTTGGTCAATTGCAAAACTAAACCTTTTTGCGTAGACCTAAAATGAAGTCTACATCAAATTTATTTTATACAAAGAGAAACATGTAGACTTTATTTTACGTCTACAACATATTGGTAAAATTCAAATCTAGCCCATTTGTTGACGTGTAGACTTTATTTTAGGTCTACATAGAAAGTAAATTTCAAATGAAGTCTTTATTATGCAAAAAATTGAAAAAATAGTCATGAGTTAGATTGAGTTTATGTTTACCTTCAATTATTGCCCATAAATTTGAGTCAAGCTAATAGCAAAGAAGCACAATCCTTTATCATTTACAGAACTTGAAAACAAGAAGATCTAATAATTTTTTACAATTACAAATGTAAATGAGAGAGCTTTTTGTATGAAATTGATGATATAGTAGGATTATATAAAGTTTTATTGGTTAATTGGGAGTTATGGAATCTGAAATTGGTTGGAAAGTAACCATTTAGAGCTCTCTTTTGATTGTTAATAGTGGTTGAAAATCTTGAAGATGATGGCATTTATGTAAATAAGTGATGCCAAAAAATTATTTATGTCTTTTTAAGTTTTGTTGGTTATTATAAAATAAAAATAATAACAAAATGACATAATTTTAAATATATAGTGGTTGAAGGATAACATAGGAAAAAAAAAATGTAGGTCAAATTTGCATTTGACTCCATATAAGGGGTTATTTCTGAAACTACCCCTATGAAAAATTGATAATTTATGCAAATACAGAAACTTTATTCATCAAATAAATACCTTTATATAAGCTGTTTTACCACAAAAAGTTAAATTTGATTCCTACCTACCTAAGTTTACGTGTTCATCAACAATTATATTTATACTAATTTAATCATTGGTATATTGCAAGTACACATGAACAGTTTTGTACTCAAAAAATGGTACGAAGAATTGAACGTTTGAGTTGTAGTTTTCGAGGAAAGTTGAATTAGTCTATATTAAAGATAAGCAACATACCGGGGGTCGAGATATGTACCGCATGCCAAAAAAATGCGTACCGCGGGTTGAGAGACTGCGTACTGCAATATGGGTCTACGACACACGAAAAAAATCAACAATTTTAATAACTTCTAAAAGATGATTCTAGTCAAATGGGAAATTATCTAAGGCTGTTAGGACTTAATTGAAGTCTAAGTAAAAGTCATATCACCATTGGAAGCTTAAAGAGACATGTTAGTCATCTTTATGCTAAGTTCAAGATGTAAGATGTGTCACTTTCAAGTTTTGGGAAATACATTTCTCTCTCCTCTCTAACGGCCACAAAGACCATGATACGTTCCTAGGAGGCTAAGTACAACGGTCTTGGATCACTTTGTATGGGTTGTAGCGAATCTGGAAAATTGGAAGATGAACAAAATGAAATCGAAGGTTGACAACGAGTTCAGACTCTAGAGTGCACATAATTGGATGAAACTTAAGTAGAGGAGAGTTCAAACGTTGAAGTAACTGCTGATAAATTTGAGTTCGATCCGACGAATGAGTGAGTGTTAGCGAGTGTGAAGATGGAGGCGTAATTTATGGTGAAGAACAATGGATCGAATTGAACTATCAAGAGAGGTGAAAGACTCTTAATCTTTATATTGAATTCACTTAGAATATTACATACAATAATGAGATCCATGAGTATGAATATTACACACCATACAGATCAAACAAGTTTGTAGAAAGTTTTTGATTAAATAGTTTGATAGATATGATCAAAGGAGTTTAAGGAACATATAAAAGAGTGAGGAAAACCCTAGAGTGCTAAAGGACCAAGAAAATAAGAGTCTAATTGGGCCAAATACAAATCAAACATGAAATAGAAACTTAGTCTTTAACTTAAATGAAATCGACCCAATTCAAATGTAGAGAACTTCTTCCTTTGATAGATTTTGAACAATGTTGTCTAAGGGGATTATTAAATAAGTCTATACAACATTGTCTCATTGAAAACCTTGTCTAGAAAATCTAATGGGACAAAATTAGAAGAAAGGAAAAAGAGTGCAAGCATATACACCTCTGTTAGACAACTCTTTGCTAGCTTGAATCACAACTAATGTAGTTGTATTAGTTAAAGAGTTAAGTTGCTTTCAACCTATTTGAGAATTGTGCCAATGGCTTCTTGTAGTTTCTTGGCTTTGGCTCTTGTCATGGGTTCGCTTGGTATCGCCATGTTTGGCTCCAACTCCTTTGGTCTGAGTTCCTCAAGTTCTCCTTGCTCCGGTTCAACCTGCTCAGCCATTCTTATATCATACCAGATCTAGTGTTTCCTTGAGCTCATTCAAAATATTGTTTTCCTCTATAAATAGAACATTGTATCTCATTTTGTAATTTAACTCACTTAATACAAAGAAGTGTTTACATATTCTCTCTTTACTTTAAGATTAAGTTAGTATTTTGCAATCTAGTTTCTAGAGTTTTTATCTCATGTAGAGGCTGACCAATGGCAGACCTTTACCCAAACACTTCTAGATCTCCACCAAACTCTTCTTATGCTTTATTTAGATTTATGTAAATCTAGTTGAATGGTTCTACAAATCTGAGTTCTTTCGCACACAAAATTCATGTGTTGTGATGCTTTACTCGAACTAGATCCAACTTAGACCCTCTGTCCTTGCTAAGGTCGAGGTACTCAATAATAGTCTCAGATCTACTAAACTTATTATGTGTGGATCAACCCACAAGTTGGTGTTTTCACCCTCTTTAGGTCGAAACCATCTTTTGTAGGTTAAGTGGTTTCTTTCACCAAATAAAGTCTCCACGGTTTTGATTGAGCTTACTCTCATAAGAATCATCAGTTCTTTTGAATATCAAAAGTATAAACTTTAATTCACACTGATTGTGATATAGACGTTATAATTTCCTAACGCTTATGAATAAAGTTAGTTTCACTTTGCATGTAAACCCTCACTTATTTCTCACGGTATATATAAAGTTTTACAGAATCACCGTCATATATTTAAAAATATTATTTATAGAATTAAATTACTTTTTTCTTGTGAAATTATATAACAAAAATTGTATTTTTATGGTTAATTATTATTTCAGAAATCTCACGAAATTCCTAACTGATAAAAAAGTCTCTAAATATATTAAAATCCTAGCATTATAAGATACGCATCTTTTATAATGACAAAAATAAATATTTTATCTTTTTGATAAAATTTGATATGATTTTTTAACTAATTACTATTTTTATTTTTATCAACATAATATTATTAGTTTATTTTAATTTAGATATATAAATATTTCTATTAACTTAAATATATAACAATAAAATATAATTAAAACTATTATATAATAAAAGCTAAAAATAATTGTTTTTCGTATATTATATTATGACATAAAGAAATCTCTTATATAATAAAAGTGTAGCGTTAATTCAAAACATAATGTGATTTTAGTCCACTTTAACCTACATAGTATTGTGACAAATATGTTACAAAGAAATAATAATTATATAATATTTTTATCTGTTATAATAATAGAAGTCGTTATTTCTTTATAAGATTCAATAACTGATTACATTATCTACATAATATTATTATTTTGCTTTAGCTTTAAATATAATATGAATGGAAGACAATTAATCTAAGTGAGATTGTAGTTG
This sequence comes from Lepidium sativum, assembly GCA_023374145.1. Lineage (NCBI taxonomy): Eukaryota > Viridiplantae > Streptophyta > Magnoliopsida > Brassicales > Brassicaceae > Lepidium > Lepidium sativum. The sequence continues at coordinate 5,683 of JAKUCM010003462.1, forward strand.
ATGTTTGAAACTAATATATTCCATTTATATTAAATATAATAATTCACCAACTAATATAAAAACATGTTTTGTCTAAACATAAGTTGTAGGTTTGTGCACACAGCCATAAACATATGATATAATAACGTTATGTATGTGTTATTTAAATAGTCATCGGTAGTATTTTTAATATTTTTAGTATTAACTTTGAACATAAGATTTAATTTTCAACTAAGAGATTTTATGTAAGTTTAACACAATATATGAACTAATTCCTAATATTTATGGTATATTATAAAAGATATGTACCTAATCATTATTTATTTTAAATTTTTATTTTTAATAAGAAAATTATATCAAACAACTTTTATTTAATATTCATCACATGAATATTATCATAACATCAACAATTTTAATGATTCTTAGTCTTTTTTCTCTCAATTTTCTGCTTTTAATCATGTATTTCTCTGATTTTTTTTTGTTGAAACACTACAAACCAAACTAGATAAGTAAAGTTAAGATTATCATGTTCTTAAAAAGTATACACTAAAAAATTTAGTAAACCATGGTTCTTTTTGGTTCTAAGTTATGTAACTAATGATTTATTTATTTACATATTTTTATAATTATGAATATTTTATTTTTAATTCATATATTTTGTAAAGTGATAAAATTCACAGTATTGTGGAAAAGAAACTGGTTTCTAAATTCGGTTAAATCAATTGATCATCTCACACACTCAGTTTCGAGATTAAGATTTGTAAATTATTCTAAATTATTTGATGGGTGTATTGAAGATATATATTTTATACGTAATTAGTATTTTATTTTTAAAATATTATATATTTCATTAAATCATTATACTTGTTTATAATTTTTTGTTATTTTTATAGATTTTATCAGATATTTGATTTATGTTAGTAATATTGAAGTGAATGGAAAATTAATTAAATGAATGAACATTATTAGACTTAGAAAAAATGAGTAAGCTTTTGTTTTATTATTTTTTTAAACGTTTTATTATTTATAAAATATTAATGATACAAAATTTATATTTAATTATATATATAGAGCTTATAGTTATTTGTCTTTTGTGAGAAAAATTTATTGGGATGGTTGAAGAGATATTAACTAATGAATTTTCCTTCCAAATCATAATATTTTTGTAGTTTTGCAAAATAAAAATATTTAAAAATATTTATTATACGTGTCTTTTATGTTTGTTAATTTATAATTTATGTATATATTACTTTTCTTTTTGATTTTTACTAAGTTATTTTAAATATCATAATTATTTTTAATGATTATAAGTGTATTCAAATTTGGTTTGATAATGATAAAATTCCAAAAATTTTGAACTAATTATAAATAAATACATATGCATGACCGAAAAAAACAAACACATTTTATATACTCATTACTAAAACATCATATTTATGGGTATACTTATTAGTAATCTATATAATATAAATATGTAGTGTTATATTTGATTTTTTGTAATTTTTTTTAAAAATATATATATATATATATAAAATATAGTTTTGTTCAATGCACAAAGTTTATCTAAATATATTAAAGTTAAGAGATAATATCTGAGGAAATTACGAATTTACTAAAATCATGTATTGACCGTAATTATTTGAAAAAAAATAAGCTTTCTCTATAAACACTCTGAAGGCTCAGGAGAGAAGTTGTACTGATCGTCTTCCTAAAACTCTCGACACCGATAATATATATTGTATTTCCTCTCTCCCACGACGCCATGTCTCTCCTCTCAGATCTCGTTAACCTCAACCTCACCGACGCCACCGAGAAAATCATCGCCGAATACATATGGTTTGATCTGACTTCTCTCTCTGTTTCTCTCTAACGTTATGTCTCATTATTTTCTCTTTCTTCTTGTTCCTGTGATCGAAAAACTTTCACTCTTTTTTTCTATTTCTATTGATTTTCTTAGAACTTGGGTAGAAACACGATTCATATTACAGATGGTGTTGACGTCCTGCGTAGGATTAAGACGTGTACAATATAAAGCTTGTCTCTTCTTCTTTTTTTTGTCTTCTTCTGGATTTTTGAGTTTTCGTATGAATTTTTTGAATAAACAGGATCGGTGGATCTGGAATGGACATTAGAAGCAAAGCCAGGGTCTTAAATACATAAATCTCTTCATGGATTTAAATATATCCTCTGTTTTTGGTTTACGTTGATTGATCTGATTTGTTTTGAATGATACAGACACTGCCAGGACCAGTGAGTGATCCATCAAAGCTACCTAAGTGGAACTATGACGGATCCAGCACCGGTCAGGCTTCCGGAGAAGACAGTGAAGTCATTCTATAGTATGTTCTTCGACCATATGTATCTCTCTTTATACGCGATTATAAATTCATATCTAAATATTGGTCTTTTACTCTGTGTGTGTGTGTGAATGAATCAAAGCCCTCAGGCTATATTCAGGGATCCATTCAGGAAGGGCAACAACATTCTGGTGAGTTAATTTGATATGATTTAGTGAAACAAATTCAATATGAATCAAAGAATGTAGAAATCATTAATGATTGTGGGATGTGCAGGTGATGTGTGATGCTTACACACCAGCCGGGGAACCACTTAAGACCAACAAGAGGCACAATGCAGCTAAGATTTTCAGCCACCCTGACGTTTCCAAAGAAGAGCCTTGGTAAGATCTTCTTCTTCTTCTGTTATTCAGTTTGCAGATAAATCATTTACTAATCTTCTCTTTCTGTGATTTTTAAGGTATGGGATTGAGCAAGAATACACATTGATGCAAAAGGATGTGAACTGGCCAATTGGTTGGCCTGTTGGTGGCTTCCCTGGCCCTCAGGTAAATCCAATCATCATCTGATCCCAATGTTACCACAACACACCTTGGCAAGTCGGTACATAATGTGTTTTGTTTGTTTGGTTGAAACAGGGACCTTATTACTGTGGTGTGGGAGCTGACAAAGCCATTGGTCGTGACATAGTGGATGCACACTACAAGGCCTGTCTTTACGCTGGTATTAGCGTTTCTGGTATCAATGGAGAAGTCATGCCTGGTCAATGGGAGTTCCAAGTCGGTCCTGTTGAGGGTATTGGTGCCGGTGATCAAGTTTGGGTCGCTCGATACCTTCTCGAGGTAATAATATACTTTAACCGGGTTCACTTTCTGAATCCAAAGCTTCAAATTTTGCTAATGTCATCTTATCCTTTGACAGAGGATCACTGAGATCTCTGGAGTGATGGTCAGCTTTGACCCAAAACCAGTCCCAGTGAGTGTCTTACTAGTCTCTGATGCTTCCATATGCAAATCACAACTAGTCAAGTCTTTAGTAGTAACATATTTGAATGGGTTTTAGGGTGATTGGAATGGAGCTGGAGCTCACTGCAACTACAGTACAAAGTCAATGAGGAACAATGGAGGATTAGAAGTGATAAAGAAAGCAATAGGGAAGCTTCAAATGAAACACAAAGAGCACATTGCTGCTTACGGTGAAGGCAATGAGCGTCGTCTCACAGGCAAGCACGAAACTGCAGACATCAACACATTCTCATGGGGAGTAGCAAACGTGGAGCATCAGTTAGAGTGGGACGTGAAACAGAGAAAGATGGTAAAGGTTACTTCGAAGATAGAAGACCAGCTTCTAACATGGATCCTTATGTTGTCACTTCAATGATCGCTGAAACCACCATTTTCGGCTGATGAATATAATGCCATTCTCTTCAAACTTCGCAATTTGGTTTTCTTTGTTATTGCAGATTTTCGATTATTTAAGAAAATTTTCTTAGCTCATCATGATCGACCGACACATTTTAAGGCTTGTTTCAATAAATTAAAAGAAAACAGTAGTTTTCCCATCTTTTTGGTAATATGATAACGAGTAAAAAATGTTTGGCCTACGACTCGGAGATTGAATTTGTCAAGGTAGTAGTTTGATAAATAATATTGCTAATCATATGAAAGATAATATCGAATATTCTTAACAGTAATATAAAAAAATAAATAAAACGACTGAGAATTCCAAGGACAGAGGATGGTGGAATATTAGGTGGGAACAACTTAACGCTCGTCAGGGGCATTGTACTCCTACTCTCTTACATTGATATTCGCGACTACCTTCGGCCCAGTAGATAAAAAATTAAAATAAAAAAACGGTAAAAACAAGCTTTTTTGATATTTGTGATATATTTAAAACAATTAAAAATAATATTAATCATACATATATCACAAATATTTATATCAATTTGAAATCATATATACGAAAGAATAATAATTATATCTTATTATATTTATAACGGAATGGTAACAAAATAATATTTATAAGATAATTATCAAATATTATATTGGTAATAGATTCGTAACATGTTCAATATAAATATAACTATGAATATTGGTTTTTGTATTAGTTATTGACTTATTTTAGTTTTCCAGATATATATATATTTTTAATCCTAATCCTAACAAAATTTAATTAGCTAAATATTTTCTAAATATTTATTTATACGTAAGATCTTAATTCTAATATAAAAATGAATTGAGAATATTAATCTCTATATATAAACACATAAAAAACTACAACTCTATCTAATTTTTATGGCTTTGTTCAACTTAATCTATATCTTCCGTTAATATCTAGCACAATCAAATAAACAAGCAAAAAAGTAAATATTTAAAATTAAATATATTATTATTTTGTTGAACTATTATTAAAATGATAATTTATCAATATATGTATATATGTGTGTGTTTTATGAATGAAAATTTTTTTGTCTCAATTTCTAAATTTTTATAGGTTGAATAACAATGAACACAAAAACTAAGAACAATACAAACTATTTTACAATCGATCAATTAATTTAAAAACGTTTATATCGTCGTACAGTGCTAGTGCTACGTGATGTGTCTGCATTTTAGCATGTTTTAGAGGCATTATTTAGCATGTTTTGCATTCATACTTGCAGTATTATCATTGTTTTAGGTCCTTTTAGGCTCAATTTGCATATCTAATATTGAGCATTGCATACATTGCATAAAAGGCGAATTTCATGTACCTTTGGAGCTTATTATGAAGTATTTTGGACTACAAGAAGACTTATGGGTGAATCGATTGGCCTAAAGTTGAAGTTCAGGATGTGATCTAGAAGATTTGGCATTTCTCCATGACACTCGACCATCACTTGGTCGAGTGGTTTTTCGGACCTGAGCATTGACTTTTTCGTCAAAGTTGACTTTTTAAGGGCTTTTTGTAAAAAGGCCTATAAATACCCGCCTTATGTAATTAAGCAAACCCAAGAACGTTTTACCCTCTTTTCTTTAAGAAAAATTTTTTTTCTCCTTTTTCCTTTGTAATTTTCTTTTCTTTGAATCTTACATCCTTGTTGATCTTTTGAGAATTCGATTTTCTGCCTTTAATCATTGTTGTTCATCTCTGTTTTCTTTTTTATGATGTTAATGATTTACAATTCTGGGTTTATGTTTTTCATCATGAATATTGAGTAGATCAATTAGGGTTCTTGAGGAGATTGTGAGATTATGGTAGATTTAGGGAATACCAGACTTGTTTAGGGTTGAATAGGCTTAGATTTCTTCAGTCTAAGTGTCCTTAATGCTTATTTCTTTCTAATCAATTGAAATCTGATGGTTTGGTGTTTCCCACCCAAAAGGTGTTTGTTGTGATTGCTTGCCTAGAGGTCATCTAAATAGGTTGATAAACGAGTCTGGAACCCCTAGGAATGCCCTGATCGCTGATCCTTAACCTCAAGAACCCACTTTCCTTAATTGAATTTTCGACTTTTCTATACTTTGTTTTTCGCCATTAATTATGTTTCTGCATTGCTCTATTTTTCGTCATTGCTCTGTTTTTTAGTTACTATGTTTTCGTTCTATTTTAATGTTTTGTTTTATTCTGTTTTGTGTTCTGTTTTCATTAAGCTTGATTAGCATAATATCTTTCACCGTAATCATTCTGGCTTAGATTAGGTTGAGTTGATTGCATCCAAATTGAATTGTTGCTCGCCCAGTTGGATTGACACCTTACTGTACTACAATTGATTACATAATAGTAAGTTATTTGATAATCATAAAAAGCTTTGAGGAACACTCGATCAAGACACTCGACCTACACAGCTCGAGTGCTGTGATCTTCGAACCCATAACACTCGATCAACCCTTGGTCGAGTGTCCGTTTTCTGAGCCAAAATCAACCTGCATGCATACTAGATCAAAGGGCAGTGAACTTCTCATCCCCTACTCGGACAACATAAATAGATTCCCTTGTGAACAGTTGCAGAATCAGCAGAACAGTTGAACGAGGAGCTTCAGGATCAGGTTGGGATGGAAGAATAGTCACACGCAATTGAGCCAGGACATCGTCCCAGGTGCACAAGACACATTGGAGCAGGTGATGCTCCCAATATCCACACTACATGCCATGGAATTTTTCCACCTGTCATTGCCAACAACAACTTTGAGATTAAGAGTGGTATGATCTCCATGGTGCAAAACAGTAAGTTTCATGGGTTGCCATCTGAGGATCCGCTGGATCACTTTGATGAGTTCGAAAGGCTAACAAGTTTGACCAAGATTAATGGGGTCAGTGAGGACGCTCTGAAATTGAGGCTGTTTCCATTCTCTCTTGGAGACAAAGCTCACATGTGGGTAAAACACTTGCCTCAAGGGTGTATTACATCTTGGGATGTATGTAAGCAAGCCTTTCTTAGAAAATTCTTCTCCAATTCCAGAACAGCGAAGCTTCGCAACTCCATCTCTGGTTTCAAGCAAAACCATTCTGAGACATTTTCTGATGCATGGGAACGATTCAAGATGTACCAATCTCAATGCCCCCATCATGGATTCAGTGCCAAATCTCTCCTAAGTACTCTCTACAGAGGCGTCCTTCTCAAGATTCGAATCCTGTTAGACACAGCAAGCAATGAGAACTTTCTGAACAAGGATGTCGATGATGGTTGGGAACTAGTTGAGAACTTAGCCCAAGCAGATGGGCAGTACAGCGAAGACTACGATCGGACTCCTGGGGATACATCAGATCCAGACATGGTCAGTAGGAAGGAACTCAAAGCTATACAAGACAAAATGGATAGGTTGCTCTCTGCGCAGCAGAAATAGGTGCATCATGTGAGTGAGGCAGAACAGGTTGAAGAGGATGACGATCAGGTAGAGGAGGTCAGTTTTGTGCAGAACCAGGGAAACAACTATCGCTCCTACAACAGTTACAAACCTAACCCAAACCTCTCCTACAGGAATACCAATGTGGCTAATCCCCAGGATCAGGTGTATCCCCCAAAACAGCACAACCAGCCTCCATCCAAACCCTTTATCCCCAAACCACAGTACCAGCAAATGCATCACCAACCCCCTATTGTACCACCTGGATATGAGAACCACAACCAACCCCAACCCCAACAAACACCTGAGGTTATGAACATTTTGCAGCAAATCCTCAAAGGTCAGACAGCTACAACATCAGAATTGACTAGGAAGTTTGCTGAGGTGCACACAAAGATAGATGCTTCTCACAGTGATCTAAACTACAAGTTTGAGACTCTTAATGCCCACCTCAAGTAAATCGAGAATCAGCAAGGCACCTCATCTTCTGTAAAATCGGCTGGACATCTACTAGGAAAAGCTGTTCAGAACCCTAAGGAGTACCATGCCAACGCCATTACACTCTGTAGTGGCCGTGAGAAGATGCAGACGCCACTGAGGATAGTGTCATTCATGAGGGGGAGGATGATTTTGTCGAAGAACAGCCAGAAATCACCATGAAACCGCCGAAATCCAGATCACTTGAGCCTGACACTCGACCACCACCTAGTCGAGTGTCGTCTCCCGAACTACCAAAGCCTAGTGACTTGCAGAAAGACCCAAAGTTGTTTGCTCCACCGCCTTTCAAACCCCAGCTTCCTTTTCCGCAAAGATTCAAGAAGGATGTTGCAGACAAATACAAGGCTCTCTTCAAAAAATAGATGAGGGATGTTGAAGTGAAGATACCAATTATGGATGCCTTCATGCTAATGCCCCCATACAAGAAATTTTTGAAGGATGCAGTCAAGGACAGAACACAAGAAGTAGAAGGGATGGTTGTGCTAACGCATGAGGTCAGTGTTGTAATATAGAGGAAAGTCATACCGAAGAAGCTAGATGATCCAGGGACATTCACAATCCCATGCTCCTTAGGTCCTTTCACGTTCAGGAGTTGCCTATGGGATCTAGGAGCATCGATCAGCTTGATGCCACTGTCAGTCGCCAAGCGCTTAGGGTTTGACAAGTACAAGACCTGCAAGATATCTCTGGTCTTAGCTGATAGGTCGGTTAGGATTCCGCATGGCATTTTGGAAGATCTACCGGTTCAGGTTGGAGGAGTGAAAATCCCGATAATTTCATTGTTCTCGATATGGGAGAAGAGCCCAAAGACCCCTTGCTGTTTGGTAGACCTTTCTTGGCCACTGCAGGAGCTGTGATTAATGTACCAAAAGGAGAAATTGAACTGAATTTGGGGAAGGATTTCAAAATGACCTTCAACATTAGCGATGTGATGAGGAAACCGACTATTGAAGGTCAGCTGTTTGTAGTTCAGGAGATAGATGATCTTTCATAGGATCTGTTTGAGGAATTAGTGGAGGAAGATCACCTTGGTACTGCTCTGACAAAAGATGGTTGTGATGGGTACGTGCATATGGAGACAGAGGTTTACAAGAAACTGTTGGACTCCTACAAGCCTCTGAAAGGGGAATATCAGCTCGAGACTGTACACTCGACCATGACACTCGATCACCAAAGGGTTGAGTGTCACGATTCAGACCGAGACCGCCTACACTCGACCACACAAAGGTCGAGTGTCCACCCTCAGTAGATCTGGATGATTGGTCTGGGCTCAAATCACCAAAAGTGGATCTCAAACCACTCTCCTCAGGGCTCAGGTACACATTTCTTGGAACCAACTCAACCTACCCTCTGATTGTGAATGATGCATTAACTGAGGATGAGTTAGAAATGTTGCTTGCTGAATTGAAACGGTTTAGGAAGGCTCTAAGATACTCATTGTCTGATATTAGAGGAATTTCTCCTGACTTTTTCACTCATAGAATTTACCTTGAAAATGAATCATACTCTAGCAGGGAACCTCAAAGGAGATTAAATCCGAATCTGAAAGAGGTTGTTAAGAAGGAAATTTTGAAATTGCTAGATGCTGACATTATTTACCCTATTTCCGGATAGTAAATGGCTATCTCATGTGCATTGTGTGCCCAAGAAGGGGGGATAACTATTATTAGGAATGAGAATGATGATTTGATTCCCACTAGGACTGTTACAGGACATAGGATGTGCATCGATTTTAGGAAATTGAATTCTGCATCTAGGAAAGATCATTACCCCTTACCCTTCATTGATCAAATGCTAGAGAGGTTGGCTAATCATTCATATTAATGTTTCCTTGTTGGATATAGTGGATTTTTCCAGATCCCTATACATCCAAATGATCAGGAAAAGACAATCTTTACATGCCCTTATGACACATTTGCATATAGAAGAATGCCATTTGGTCTCTGTAATGCACCTGCTATTTTTCAACGTTGCATGAATTCGATATTTTCATATCTGAATGAGGAGATGGTTGAGGGGTTTATGGACGATTTCTCTGTCGAATTTGTGCAGGGTTCTATCTAGGTGTGTTGAAATAGACCTTGTGCTCCATTGGGAAAAGTGCCACTTCATGGTGAGAGAGGGCATCGTTCTGGGTCATAAGATATCGAAAAGGGGTATTGAGGTTGACAAAGCCAAAATAGAAGTGATGGTTCAGTTACAGCCTCCCAAAAGAGTGAGGGACATTAGGAGTTCTTGGGTCACGCAGGGTTTTATAGGCGTTTCATTAGGGATTTTTCTAAAACAGCTAGACCTCTGACTCGTCTCCTCTGTAAGGAAACAGAGTTCGTCTTTGATGAAGAGTGTCTCAAAGCTTTTCTGGAACTCAAAGAGGCCTTAGTGACAACACCTATTGTTCCAGCACCAGATTGGACTCTTCCTTTTGAAATAATGTGTGATGCTAGTGATTACGCAGTGGGAGCAGTCTTAGGACAAAAAAAGGATAAGAAGCTCAATGTGATCTACTATGCTAGTAGAACATTGGATGAGGCTCAGGTGAAGTATGCCACGTCAGAGAAGGAATTACTTGCAGTGGTGTTTGCATTTGAGAAATTTAGGTCCTATTTGGTTGGATCGAAGGTTGTTGTACACACAGATCATGCAGCCCTGAGGTACTTGATGAAAAAGAAGGATGCTAAGCCTCGACTACTTAGGTGGATTTTGCTGCTGCAGGAGTTTGATATGGAGATAGTGGACAAGCCCGAGATAGAAAACGGTGTCGCAGATCACCTCTCTAGGATACAGGTGAAAGGATCCCTTCCGATGAATGACGATATGCCAAAAGAGCATCTGTTGAGCTTTTCAATCAGACACTCAACCATAACACTCGATCAAGCCTTGGTCGAGTGTCCGTTTTCTGGTCGGAAAAGGTGCTTTAGGTTCGATTTGCAACTTGCCGAAACTAGTCTGCCGTGGTATGCCGATCTGGTGAATTTTTTGGTAGGAAGAGAACTACCTAAGACTCTGCATTCTCATCAAAGGAAGAAATTTTCAGGCATGTGAAGCAGTACTTATGGGATGAACCATATCTCTACAAGAAAGGATCTGATGGGCTGTTCAGAAGGTGTGTGTCAGAGGAAGAAGTTAAGGGAATATTGGAGCACTGCCATGGATCTGCATATGGTGGACAGTTTGCACCATTTAAGACTACACAAAAGATTCTTCAAGCCGAGTTATGGTTGCCATCCCTTCAGGGACTGCCAGGAGTTTATATCCAGATGCGATTGTTGTCAGAGGATGGGCAGTATAAGTAAGAGGAACTAGATGCCTCAGAATCCCATCTTGAAGATAGAGGTGTTTGACTATTGGGAAATTGATTTCATGGGACCTTTTAACCCACCATCTTTGAGAAACAACAACATTCTGGTTGTTGTGGATTATGTTTCCAAATGGGTGAAATCCATTACATCTCCAACAAATGATGCAAAGGTAGTACTGAACCTGTTCAAACACATCATATTTCCCAGGTTTGGAGTGCCGAGAGTCGTGATCAGCGATGGAGGATCTCATTTCAACAATAGAGTCTTTGAGAGCTTGCTCAAGAAGCATGTGGTTAAACACAAGGTGGCTACTTCTTATCATCCCCAAACCAGTGGGCAGGTTGAGGTATCCAATAGGCAGATCAAGTCTATTATGATGAAAGTAGTTGGGCTATCAAAACGGGATTGGGGCGCCAGATTGGATGATACTCTTTGGGCCTATAGGACTGCTTTTGAAACACCGATTGGAAGAACACCTTTTCAGCTACTCTATGGGAAGTCATGCCATTTGCCAGTAGAGCTCGAATACAAGTCAATTTGGGCAACCAAGCTACTCAATTTCGATTTTCAGACAGCCCAAGAGAAAAAACAGATGGAAATACATGAACTTGAGGAGATCAGACTTGAGGCATATGATAGCTCTAAGGCATACAAGGATCGCACCAAAGCAGCTCATGACAAGAAGATTCAGTCTAAGACGATCACAGCTGGTGATCAAGTGCTTCTCTTTAACTCTAAGCTCAAGCTGTTTCCGGGTAAACTCCGATCCAAGTGGTCTGGTCCGTTTAAGGTGGTGCAAGTTTGACCATATGGAGCAGTTACCTTGACCAACAACAAAGGGGAAGAATTCACAGTGAATGGTCACATGGTTAATCCGTACTTGGCTAACTGCACGATTCCAGAGGGATCTTCGGTTCTCCTCGATGAGCCACCTTATCTCCAATGAATATGAGGGAGTCAAGCTCGAGACTACAAACGAGCGCAGTTGGGAGGTAGCCCCAAAGGTATCCTCTGTATATACATTCCATTTTGCATCCACATTTAGCATATTTCATTCTTTCGATATTCTTATAGTTTTTCCCTTTAATTGCATTTATTTCATCTTACATGCACTTGGAAGAGTTTTTGTACATTTTGCAGGGAAGTGGGGCCCAAAATAGGACAGATGGGGCCAAAACCGACATGATGGGACAACTCTCGACCAAGCATGCTCGAGTGTCATACTCGAGTGTCCCACCACCTTGCTTATTCTGAGGCATGCACACCTATAACTACCAAAAGCTGAAAAAGGGAAGATAATTACTGCAAAAAACGGGTCAAGTCTATCTTTAACGCCTTATCTTTTATATTTAATTTAAAAGATTTGATTTGATCCACATTCAAATTTGAAATTTGAAAAAGATTTCCCATTATCTCTCGTCCTCTATATAAAGAGGAGAACCCTCTCCCTTCTCATTCACACAAATATCCATTCTCTCACTAAGAACTCTCTCTAGATTTTCTCTCTTTTGCAGAAGCTTTCTTGTGAAATCGAGTGCAGGAGGTCTCAAGGGTTCAGTTCGATCAACCACTGCTCATCCCTCAGAACATTCGTGACACTCTACATCTACTGCTCGAGTGTCACTTCTCCTTCCTTTTTCCGACGAATCGATACCATGTCTGAACGGATAACCAACCATGCTAGTCTCCTCCGACTCAGAACCAAGAACAATGCTCGATCCAGAAAGCAACCTCAGCAAGGAGAATCTTCTAGGAGCAAACAAGATAAAAAGGAGTGAAGACGGTTTGGTGAACCAATCAGAGAGTGAGTCAGGGGAAGAGAGGGAATACATGGATGAAGATGATCCAGAGCTGGGACGTGAGGAGGATGCAGAGGAAGACATGGAGGCTGATCTCGTGGATGAGACACTCCAAGAAGCAGGGTATGGAGATCAAGAAGCTGAGGAAGCAAGGGAGATCATCCTAGCTGGTATGAGGGACAAAGAAATGAAGAAGAAGAATGACATAGAAAGAGCCCTCAATGACCTGCGAAGAATGGATTTCGTAGGTACCTGTTACCCATGCAAGGAAGCATTGACTAGGGACGTGGACCTGATGCTCCAGAACTGTGGACTGTCCACTGTTTGTGTCTCATCCAGAACGTGCATACAAGGAGGAAACCATGCAATTCCTAGCCCCTATCCAGATTGTTCTTTATGATGCAGACAATGTGCATTTTCAGGAGAGACAAGGTGGTAGGTACCTCATCTTCACAATCAGGGGCCGGAACTACCATTTTACTTTCAGAGCACTCCGAGAGTTGTTCCAGTTTCCAAGAGTCGAGTCTGAGAGTTATGGGCCGGATTTTGACAGAGCCAAACTAGATGATCTATGGCGCTCTATAGCCTCAACAAGGAGCAGGTTTTCGTCAGCTCGATTGAAGGCATCATTGATTTGGAATACAGCTTTGAGGTACTTTCGCATGATCCTTGCAAATAATTTCTTCTCACGCTTTACTACAGATACTATAAATCTTGGGGAGATGGAAATGCTGGAGACTGCACTCAAGGACGTTGTTCGGACAAGGAGTAATGGTTCGCCAATAATTGGAGACAAAAACAAAGCAGGTCTGACAATCCAATTCCCTAACCAGCTTATCACAGACCGCGATAGGGCGAGAGATAACAGAACTGGTGGACGGGATGAAAAGATCACCATTGGAGGACTCATTACTTGTATTCTAGAAAGGTGCGGAGTGCCCATCAATGAAGCAGAATGGGTGGATCCTCGGTTCATGAACATCGACCATCTGCGGAGGTGTCAGTTCCTATCCACTGCCGAGGTGCAAGGTAAGCATATCTACTCTTTTCATCACCTGCTTAGGCCAAACGCTTTTCTGCTGTTGCCAAACAGGAAATACACATCGATAAGGATAGGGAGGAACACGGACTTCAACCCACCACTGGAAGCCTTGTACGATCCCAACGGTCCTCCACCACCCTCATCCCCTACCGAGAGTGACGAGGTGGACCCTGAAGCATACTGTTTCGAGGAATTCACCCTGCCACCACGTCAGGGAGCCCCAATCAAAGAAGCACACAAGCACATCGGCTTGCTTCAAAAGATAACAAGTGGCTCATTAAAAGAGTCAAAAAGCTAACTGCTAGTGATGAGACTAGACAACGGGAGAATGAGTAGCTGAGTAGAAGGGTAGCTGCTTTGGAAAGAGGTGGAGGACAGTCACCAAGGATGGTTCATCCAAAGCGTGCCTTTGTATTAATGGATCGTGAGAGACAGTAGCAACCAACACTAGCTAGACACTCTTTCGCAAACACTGCATCGTTCTCATATAGGCGGCCACTCGACCCAGGAGCCGCAAACTAGAGTTGGACACTCGAGCAGCACCAGATCGAGCATCAACCGGGACACTCGACCGGGACACTCAACCAAGGTGAGCTCGAGCGTCGACAGGAAGACGCCGGTTACATGGCTACAATGTGGGACAAGGTTGCCGACTATTGGAACCTCTGAGAGGTACAAATTCCTTCATTTTATTGTATATACCATTGCATATTTTCTCTTGACTTGCTGGTCTAGGATCCTCTTTCGGGTTTTTATACACACAAGAGACTGTGTGATTTAAGTTTGAGGGAGGGTTCTAGAGGATATTTTACTTTGTTTTCTGTGATTCTTAGTTTTGATTTTCCTCATTTCATCATCTGCATTTCATTTAAGGCATAGAAAAACCAAAAACATTTTTTCTAGCATATTTGTTCATTTGCATATCATTTTTTTGTCAACCATTTGCATATCATTTAAGGCATAGAAAAATAAAAAAAATATATTTAGAAACCATGAAAAAGCATCCGTCAAAAACAGAGTGTTCATATTACTACATTGCGTTCATATAGGATTGAGTCTAGAGTTTTGGGAATCATCTTGCTAATGAAGACAGTCTTGCTAGGTTGATTGGCTAGTAACCATAGTGAACTATTGGACTTGCGTTCTTCCCTCTTGAACAACTGATTGGTAGATCGTTGACCTTAGAAACCTCTTCTTATGTTGTGTCTCAAAAATGACCAGATTTGTTTCCTCATAATCAAATTTAATTTTTGCCAAATTAGGGGCTTGAGATACATTGCATAAGATCTTTCCTTAGGTTAAGCTAGCTAAGTAGAACGAAAATCATAAGATAAATATAGAATCATCCTTCTTACAACTCAGCTCAAATGATATGGTCTAAGATGAACGGGAACTGTGCGTAATTCCGTACTTTTTCGTGTTCATCGATGAAACCATTCTGATGTTGCCTAAGATAAACCGAGATTGTGCGTAAACCCGTACTTTTTCATGTTTAATTGATAAAGCTAATTCATTGATGCCTAAGGTGAACCGAGACTGTGCGTAAACCCATACTTTTTCGTGTCTCATTGATAAAGCTGGAGCAAATAAGTATGAGTTTGAGCAAAAGGTAGGAGTTGAAAATAAGAAGTGATTTAAATGCTGAATTAATGGTGTCTAGCTGAATTTGAGGAAGTTGAATCCCAAGGTCTTTGATCGATGGCCCCTCTTGCGGTCTACACTTATAGAAATAGGTTTCAAATATGAGTTTCTTAGAGTCCAGCTAAGTATTAGGGAGTATTCAGTTATTATGCTAAGCCTTGATGTAAGTAGATTGTGGTTTTTACAATGGAATGGGGGTTCACATGTGGATTACGGTTTTTAGCCTGATGAGTTGTTTGTTTGAGGTGAGATGTTCCCATTGTCAGCAATCTCTCTTCTTTCTTAGCTCTATGCATTTGTTTGAGGGCAAGCAAAGACTAAGTTTGGGGGAGTTGATGTGTCTGCATTTTAGCATGTTTTAGAGGCATTATTTAGCATGTTTTGCATTCATACTTGCAGTATTATCATTATTTTAGGTCCTTTTAGGCTCAATTTGCATATCTAGTATTGGGCATTGCATACATTGCATGAAAGGCGGATTATTATGAAGTATTTTGGACTACAAGAAGACCTATGGGTGAATCAATTGCCCTAAAGTTGAAGTTCATGATGTGATCTAGAAGATTTGGCATGTCTCCATGACACTCGACCATCACTTCGTCGAGTGGTTTTTCGGACTTGAGCGTTGACTTTTTCGTCAAAGTTGATTTTTTTAGGGATTTTTGTAAAAAGGCCTAAAAATACCCCACTTATGTAATTAAGTAAACCCTAGAACGTTTTGGCCTCTTTTCTTTAAGTAAAAAAGACTTTTCTCATTTTTCCTTAGTAATTTCTTTTTCTTTGAATCTTAGATCTTTGTTGATCTTTTGAGAATTCGATTTTCTGCCTTTAATCATTGTTGTTCATCTCTGTTTGATTTTTCTGATGATGTTAATGATTTACAATTCTGGGTTTATGTTTTTCATCATGAATATTGAGTAGATCAATTAGGGATCTTGAGGAGATGGTGAGATTATGGTAGATTTAGGGAATTCCAGACTTGTTTAGGGTTGAATAGGCTTAGATCTCTTCAGTATAAGTGTCCTTAATGCTTATTTCTTTCTGATCAATTGAAATCTGATGGTTTGTTGTTTCCCACCCAAAAGGTGTTTGTGTTAATGCTTGAATGAACTTAGGTTGATATAACTTCTCCTAGCTCAAGAGATTGACTGTCTAAGGTGTTATTAGGCTCAGTTAGGTCTGTGTTTAGTGCCTCTTGAGCCCTCTAATCGTTGGTGAGAATCAAGTCTGGTTATGGTTTGAGAGAGGTCCCATTGCATGAGAATGAATGTGATTGTTGTGATTGCTTGCCTAGAGGTAATCTAAATAGGTTGACAAACGAGTCTGGAACCCCTAAGAATGCCCTGATCGCTGATCCTTAACCTCAAGAACCCACTTTCCTTGATTGAATTTTCGACTTTTCTATACTCTGTTTTTCGCCATTAATTTTGTTTCTGCATTGCTCTGTTTTTTGTCATCTCTCTGTTTTTAGTTACTCTGTTTTCGTTCTGTTTTTACGTTCTGTTTTATTCTGTTTTGTGTTCTGTTTTCATTAATCTTGATTAGCAGAATATCTTTCACTGTAATCATTCTGGCTTAGATTAGGTTGAGTTGATTGCATCCAAATTGAATTGTTGCTAGCCCAGTTGGATTGACACCTTATTGTACTGCGATTGATTACATAACAGTAGATTATTTGATAACCGTAAAAAGCCTGTTATCACTACGTGTTTCAAGGAAGTGGGAAAGAAGAATTTTAAGTAAAAAAAATGAGTTTATAGGAATAAAATAAGTTTAGTGCCTCTTGAGCCCTCTAATCTGTTAGCTCTGTCCGAGGTAGAGTTGGGAAAATCTTTCAAGCTTTCCCATTTAATTTATTTGAAATATCTTTGTTCCTCAAGAAACTTGACATCTCGAGAAACAAAAGTCTGATTTGTTGTTGGATCACAACACTTATAACCCTTTTGCGTAGATGAATATCCAAGGAAGATGCACTTTGTGCTTTTAGCATCTAGCTTGCTCCTTTGTTCCCCTAGGATCAACACAAAGCACAAGCACCCAAATACTTTTTAAATGATCAAGAAACGGTTTAGTACCATTTAGTACCTCAAACGGAGAAGCGTCTTGGAGGATTCTTGCCAGTACAGCATCCCCCCCCCCCCCCCCCCAAAATTTCTTTGGCACTTTCATGTGGAACATCATCGATCTGGTCACTTCCATAAGATGACAATTTTTGCGTTCCGCCACTCCATTTTGTTGAGGGGTATAAGGGCAACTTGTTTGGTGGACAATTCCAAATTTATTTAGGTGCTCTTTGAATTTTGAACTTGTGTATTCTTCACCATTATCCGATCGAACCACCTTAATTTTGGCATTAAATGATTAGTCACATAATTTTGAAAGTTTATGAACACATCAAAAACTCGATCTTTAGTGGGAAGTAGAGTGACCCAAGTGTACTTTGATTTTTCATCAATAAATGTGACAAAGTATTTTAGGTTATCCCTAGACATGCATGGAGAGGTCCACACATCCGAGTGTATTAAGTCAAAGCAATTTTTAAAGATAATGCTTGAATTACCCAAAATACATGCTTCACAACTTAAGCTATCAAATGAAATACTAGGAATAATTAACTTAAGAGCACGAGAGTGTGGGTGTCCTAATCTAGCATGCCAAATATCATTGAAAACACTAGCAACTTTAGACGTAAGACAAGATAAAAGAGTAGAGTTTGTTGGTGAGTCTTGAAGCACATAGAGATCATCCTTAGCTTCTCCTTTTCCTATCAGCTTTCCACTCTTAATATCCTGAAATCACACATCATTAGACCCAAAAATTTCATAACAATTGAGATCACTAGTCGTTCTTTTCACGGATAGCAAGTTTGAAGTAAATTTTGGCATATAGAATGCTTTCAATTGTTTCTCAAATAATTTCAAATTACCTATACCACTTATGGGAACTTTTTCACCATTATCAACTATAACATTCCCTAGAGTTGGTTCAATATTCCTTAGAAGATTTTGATTCCTAATCATATGATGGTAAGCTCCTGAATCTATGACTATATCATTTCTAGGTTTATGAGGATAAAAAGTGATACCAGACTCCTTTAGGGAGGCTATGGCCTTTATGAGTGCTTCAAGGTCCGACTTTTTCACCATCTCACATGCCATGGCTGTTCCTTCTCCTTGGTTCTTTGAAGAGATTTCCTTCGGAGTGAAGGAGCTTGATGTGCCTTTTTCTACATCGGCTTCTTGGCTGAGGTTGACTCTTGACTCCTTTTGAAACTTCACCGGTTTGAGATGTGGATGAAGAATCCAGCATTTATCTTTGGAGTGACCGGTTCTCTTGCAATGGTCACACACCAAGATTCGTTTCTTGTCATCCTGTTTGTACGTTGCCTTGTTTCCCGAGGGAAGTTCTCTCTTTCCACCAAATAAACGATATGAACCTTGTTCTTTGTGGAACCGAGAGCAAACTTCTTCAGGAAAAGAGAGAGACTTGTCTCGAAGGATGTGCTTAATTAGATCATTGAAGATTGGATTGAGAGTGAGAAGTAAGCTAAACACTTTGTCCTACTCCTTTCTTTCTTGGAGGATTTCCGGATCAGTTGTGCTTGGTCTTAGCATGTCATATTTTTTGCCCAAAGTGATCTCCATGTTCCAAAATGCTTTGAGAAATCAGCTTCATCTTGCTTAAGTTCATTAAGCTCCTTTTGAATTTCAAATACTCGGGTAAAATTTGAAATATCTCCAAACACTTTCTTGAGAGTGTCCCATAGCTCCTTTGCACTCTCACAGTACGAATATGATTCAAGGATGGAGGTTTCGAGTGAGTTTTGGATGATTGCTATGACAACTTGGTCTTCTTGATACCATTTGTCTTCTACATCAAGCTCCTCTTCTCCGGCTTGTGATTCTTCTTCATCCGAAGTATCAATCACCCTTTTGAGTGGTTTTGCTCTCACAATGTGTCTCCAAAAACCTTGGCCACAAAGGACTGTTTTTGTGGTTCTTGCCCACACAAGATAGTTTCCTACTTTGAGGATTATCGGAATCACCAAAGCTTTGTTGTGTTCCATGGAAGACTTGCTATTACCCAATGGTTTATAGCAAAGCTTTTACGAGAAAGATAGAGTTTTGAGAGTAGAAAATTGATGATATCGAGAGAAACGGGAAGAGATTGAGAATGAGAATGAGAATGAGGATCTGAAGATTAAGTTGAATGAGATGAAGAAGATTGAGAATAGGTACAATCGATGAGCCGAAGCTCTGATACCATGTACGATTTTAAGACATTATTATGAGGAATATATAGAGAATTGAAGTGTAAAAGATTTCATTCTCATTACTTCAAATTATTTTAGCATTACAAGAGTATATATAGGCAACAAGTGAAAGAGAAGAAGTGAAAACCCTAGCCGCCTATGTGACCGTTGGAGAGGAGAAAGACTTCGACAATCCCAAGACCTGTCACTTTCATCCTTGGGTCGTATGCTCCCTCGGTCTTGCGGCCTGTCACTTTCATCCTCGGGTTGCTTGCTTCCTCGGCTTTGACGAACGCCTCAGCTGGTCCCCACACTTCTAACGATTATATCTCCTTAGTTAGGGTCTAGTTGGACCCTAACTAAGTCTCCCAAACGGATCCCTAAGTCCCTGAACTTCACATTTTAACTTTGGGAAAACATTGACCTTTTGGTGACGAGCGTTGCGCCGAACATTTCAGCTTCCCGCGGTACGTCTTGCGATGTACCGCGGTACGATTTTCCTTTGGATACATTTCCTTCCCGCGGTACGTACTCTGTTGTACCGCGGGATGATTTTCCTCAGTCTCTAACTTACCCGCGGTTCATCCTGATCCTTCCCGTAGTTCGTACCTGTCCTTCCTGCTGTATGCACAAAGTCTTCCCGCGGTACGCACTCAACCTTCCTGCGGTACGTCATGAGTCCGAGCGTTGACTTTCCTGGTCACTAATAAGTATCGGGTCACATAACAAGAGTATCGGACCATCAGGACGTACCGCGGGAAGGATCTGAGTCCGAGCGTTGACTTTCCTTCCCGCGGTACGTGGTTAATGTCGTGATGGTCCGATACTCTTGTTACGTGACCCGATACTTAGTTGTGACTAGATTCATATTTTGATGGCCTTGATAGGTCTTGATCAATAATGTTCACCTAAGGACATACCTTATAGATTAAGGCCAAAATGATCATGTTGCAACAAGGGACACAATCTTAATTTGGCTAAGCACACAATCGTATGCCAAACGATATTACATTGCGTTGAACTTATAAAATGAGATCACACGTGTTGCTCTACGGATTAAGCTAGACTTCATAACTCAATTAAAGTAGTTCACGACAAGTTCACCAAACAACATACCTTCTAGATTAACACCAAAATGATCGTGTTGCAACCTAGGACACCACCCTAAGTTGGCTTAGCACATATTGCATGTCAAAACGACATTACATTGTGTTAAACTTGATAAAAGAGATCACATGTGTTGAAGGATCATATGAACATTGATAACTCAAAGAATTAAGCTAGACTTCATAACTCAATTAAAGTAGTTCATTACATGTTCACCAAAGGACATACCTTACATATTAAGGCCAAAATGATCGTGTTGCAACCAAGGACACAACCCTAAGTTGGCTTAGCATACTATTGTATGTCAAAACGACATTACATTGCGTTGAACTTACTATAAGAGATCACATTTGTTGAAGGATCATATTAACATGGATAACTCAAAGAATTAAGCCAGACTTCATAACTCAATTAATTTAGTTCACAACATGTTCACTAAAGGGCATACCTTCTGGATTAAGGCCAGAATGATCGTGTTGCAACCTAGAATACCAATCTAAGTTGGCTTAGCACGCAATCGTATGTCAAAACGATATTAAATTGCGTTGGACTTAGTAAACGAGATCACATGTGTTGAAGGATCATATGAACATGGATAACTCAAGGAATTAAGCTAAACTTCATTACTCAATTAAGGTAGTTCACGACATGGTCACCAAACGACATACCTTCTAGATTAAGGCCAACATGATCATATTGCAACCAATGACACCACCATAAGTTGGCTTAGTACACTATCTCAAGTCAAAGTGACATTACATTGGGTTGAATTTACTACAAGAGATCACATGTGTTGAAGAATCATATGAACTTGGATAACTCAAAGAATTAAGCTAGACTTAATAATACAATTAAAGTAGTTCATGACTTATTCATCAAAAGACATACCTTATAGATTAAGGCCAGAATGATCGTGTTGCAACCAAGGACACAACCTTAAGTTTGCTCAGCATACTATCGTGTGTTCAAACGACATCCATTGCGTTGAACTTACTATAAGAGATCACATGTGTTGAAGGATCATATGAGCATGAATAAAACTCTACAGATTAAGCTAGACTTCATAACTCAACTTAAGTAGTTCACGACATGTTCACTGATAAAGACATTTTTACGGTGTTTTCTCAAATACCAAACTGTCTATCTAATCAATTGCAGTACAGTATGGTGTCAATCCACGGGGAGAGTAACTAGCAATCAAGATGTAATCTACTTATCCTAATCTAAGCCAGATTCGATTTAGTGAGTGGTGATCTATTCTAGGTGACAACGAAATGCTAAAGCAGAGTTCTAAAAACGAGACATGAAAAAGAGTGTAAAAACAGAGCATTAAAATAAAGCAATAGTAAAACAGAATGAAGTGCAACACAGAATCTCAACCTAAAAGCAGAGTATTAAAATCACGAAAATTTAATAGAGGAAAAACGGGTTCTCGAGGTTAGGGATCAATGATTAGGGTATTCCTAGGGGTTCCAGACTTATTTATCAACCTATTTAGATGACCTCTAAGCAAGGAATCACAAAGTAATCACATTCGTTCTCGCGCAATGGGACCTCTCCTAAAAGACAACCTGACTTGACTCTCGCCCAACGATTGGAAATTCAAGAGGCCTTAAGTATGGACCTTACAAAGCCTAATAACACCCTAGACAATCAATCTCTTGAGCTACGAAGATGCTATCTTAACTTAAGCATGTTCAAGTGATTCCCCAAACGCCTCTCGGGGGGGGGATTCACCAAGAGATCGAATTTCAATTGATCAGAAAGAAACAAGCATTAAGAACACTTAAATTAAAGAGATCTAAGACCTTAATCAAACATAAACAAATCTGGAAATCCCTAAGTTTTCCCCTAATCTCACCCTTTCCTCAAGAACCCTAGACTAACTTACTCAGAATTCATGAAATAAAACATAGACTCAAAATCGAAAATCAATTGCATAAACTTAAGACTAAAAATCGTAAATTGCTTTGTAAAGAGAGAACTCGAGATTTTTGCTGGAAAAGATTGTATATTAAAACTGAAAATTCTAGTACAATTTATAGATCAAAAGATCTTAAAGAAAAAGGAAAAATAATTAAAGAGAAAAAGGGAAAATTCCCCAGAAAGAAAAAATGGGAAATTCCTTTAAAAAGTAAAAAGGAAATTTCCTTAAGAAAGAAAATAGAAAAAGCCTAAAATAGTTGTTGGGCTTGCACAAATGGGTATTGATGGACCTTTTTCGCAGAGAAGGCCAAGAAGTCAATCTTCGTGAAAAGTCCTAGTTCTGGTCCGCAAATCCACTCGACCAAGTGATGGTCGAAGTGTCATGCTCGAGTGTCAGAAACTCGAGTGCCAAATCTTCTAGTTCACATCCTGAACTTCAACCTTAGGCCAGATGATTCCTCATTGGTCTTCTTGTAGTCCGAAATACTCCATGATAAGCTCCAAAAAGTACCTAAAAATACTTTTTATGTAATGTATGCAATGCCCAACACTAGGAGTGCAAATTATGCTTAAAAGAACCTAAAAGAATGATAATAATGCAATTACGAATGCAAAACATGCTAAATAATGGTCCTAAAATGTGGTAAAATGAAGACACATCATTCACCAAAGGACATACCTTATAGATTAAGGTAAAAAATGATCGTGTTGCAACCAAGGATAAAACCCTAGGTTGGCTTAGCACACAATCGTATGTCAAAACGATATTACATTGCATTGAACTTATTAAATGAGATCACATGTGTTGAAGGATCATATGAACATGTATAACTCTACAGATTAAGCTAGACTTCATAACTCAATTAAAGTAGTTCACGACATGTTCACCAAAGGACATACCTTCTAGATTAAGGCAAAAATGATCGTGTCGTGAACTATGACACCACCATAGGTTGGCTAAGCACACTATCGTATGTCAAAACGACATTATATTGCCTTGAACTTACTAAAAGATATCACATGTGTTGAGTGATCATATGAACATGGATAACTCTACGGATTAAGCTAGACTTCATAACTCAATTAAAGTCGTTCACTACATGTTCACCAAATGACATGCCTTCTAGATTAAGGCCAAAATGATCATGTTGCAACCTAGTAAACCACCCTAAGTTGGCTTAGCACACTATCGTATTTCAAAACGACATTACATTGCGTTGAACTTTTTAAACGAGATCACATGTGTTGAATGATCATATGAACATGGATAACTCTATGGATTAAGCTAGACTTCATAAGTGAATTAAAGTAGTTCACGACATGTTCACCAAAGGACATACCTTCTAGACTAACCAAAATGATTGTGTTGCAAACTAGGAAACCACCCTAAGTTGGCTTAGCACACTACCGTCTGTCAAAACGACATTACATTGCATTGAACTTACTAAACGAGATCACATGTGTTGAATGATCATATGAACATGGATAACTCTATGGATTATGCTAGACTTCATAACTAAATTAAGTAGTTCACGACATGTTCACCAAAGGAAATACCTTCTAGACTAAGGCAAAAAATGATCGTGTTGCGAACTATAACACCACCAGAGGTTGGCTTAGCACAATATCGTATGTCAAAACGACATTACATTGTATTTGAACTTACTAAAAGAGATCACATGTGTTGAAAAATCATATGAACACAGATAACTCCACAGATTAAGCTAGTCTTCATAACTCAATTAAAGTACTTCACGACATGTTCATTAAACGACATACCTTCTAGATTAAGGCCAAAATGATAGTGTTGCAACATAGGACATCACCCTAAATTGGCTTAGCATACACCGTTATGTCAAAAAGACTTACATTGCGTCGAACTTACTAAAAGAGATCACATGTGTTTAAGGATCATTTGAACATGGATGACTCAAAGAATTAAGTTAGACTTCTTTACTCAATTAAAGTATTTCATGACATGTTCACCAAAATGACATACCTTATAGATTAGGGCCAAAATGATCGTGTTGCAACCAAGGGACACAACCCTAAGTTGGCTTAGGACACAATCGTATGTCAAAACGATATTACATTGCGTTGAACTTATTAAATGAGATCACATGTGTTGAAAGATCATATGAACATGAATAACTCTATGAATTAAGCTGGACTTCATAACTCAATTAAAGTAGTTCATGACATGTTCACCAAAGGACATACCTTCTAGATTAAGGCCAAAATGATCGTGTTGCAACGAAGGACACAACCCTAAGTTTGCTTAGCATACTATCGTATGTCAAAACGACATACATTGCATTGAACTTACTATAAGAGATCACATGTGTTGAAGGATCATATGAACATGAATAACTATAAGGATTTAGCTAGACCTCATAACTCAATTAAATTAGTTCACAAAATGTTCCCCAAACGACATACTTTCTAGGTTAAGGCCAAAATGATCGTGTTGCAACCTATTACACCACCATAAGTTGGCTTAGCACACTATCGTAAAGAGAGAGAACATTTCTTTGTGTTGAAATTACTAAGAGAGATCACATGTGTTGAAGGATCATATGAACGTGGCTATCCTATATATATATGCTTCCAATCACATTGTAATGGTCATGTTGAATGAATACACTTGTTTACATTTTTGCGATTTTCTCCATGAGTCTCCTCATTCTTCCGTAACTCTCTACTTCTTTTGTCTAAAATCTAACAGATTTGAGGTCAAATCCTTCTCAAGAAGGAGGGGATGCTATAAGAATGAACCAGCAGTTTGAACCGGAACAAGAAGAGATTGGGGAACTTGGACCCATGGAGCTAGAACAAGCAATGGACGTACCAAGTGGACCAATGACAAGAGCTAAGGCACAAAGACTTCAACAAGCCATTGGCACAATGCTCAATCAGGCTGAAAGCAACCTTAGCCCCATAGCTAATCCAACCACATTGGTTGTGATTCAAGCTAGCTAAGGGTTGTCTAAGAGAGGTGCATACGCTTGCACTCTTTTTCCCTTCGTCTAGTTTTATCCCCATGGGTTTTCTAGACAAGGTTTTTAATGAGGCAATGTTGGATGCACTTATTCATCTATCCTCTTAGATAACATGCTGAAAGTAAGAAAGGGAAGAGTAATTTCGACTAAGGCTTTAAGTGGACTTCTTTTAGTCTTTTGTTTTATGTTTTGGGCTTTTGTACTTTTAGCTCATTCTTTTCAAAAGCCCATTTCGTGGCTCAGTTTCCCTATAACTATGTTGAACCCTTGTTCCTTTCATTTTATCAAACATTTTATTCTAAAACTTTTCCCTCACTTGTTTGATGTGTATGGTGTGTAATATCCATACAACTTGGATCTTGCCCTCGTGTGTTATATCCTGGGTGAATTCAAGCTGAAGATCAAGAGTTCTTCATCCCTCTTGATAGTTCAAATAGATCCATAAAAAGTTCCAAAATGACTGTTCATCTTCACCATCGTAACCCACTGTAGGAGTGTATCATGTGGTATCAGAGCCGATTCACGTCAGGTTGTGTTGAAAACTCTTCATATTTCCTGTTGAAAATATTCGAAACTTTCAGATTTACTCTTTAAACATTTTCTGATTTGTTATACTGTTAGATCTAAGCCTAAATCTGATAGTTCTAAGTCTGATTCTGTTAGATCTAAGTTTGTTTTTCTTAGCTGCTAGTAAAAGCTCTCGAATTTTTGACAAGACTCTTGGTATTCTTGATTACTTGCTGCAGTTTCTAAAGTGTCTTTTAGTATTCTAAGAGTACTTTGTCTTAGATCTAATTCTCTGCAGTTTTTAAAGTATTTGTTGGGCTAGATTACTTGTTTGTCTTTTGATTTCCTGTAGGAACATGGCAGGAGATGAGGAAGAAGGTGGTCTAAGCAACAAACTTTTATTAGAGGCTCTTACAGCAACCTTGTCCAAAATGATGGATGACAAACTAGAAGCTTTCAGGCAAGAACAAGCTGCAACTGAGCATGAACAAGTCCCTGTTAACTCTAGAGCGGCTGAAGATTTGCAAGAAGCTCGAGATTACTACTTATCATCTCGTTATAGTCAAAGGAGGAAGAGACGTGGACATGAAGAAAAAAAAACTCCTAGGAATAATATGGCTGCTTTAAAGATCCGGATTCCTTCCTTTCATGGTACTAATGACCCAGACGCTTATTTGGATTAGGAGAAGAAGATTGAGCTCGTCTTTAATTGTCAGGAGTACATAGAGGAAAACCGAGTCAAGATAGCAGCCACGGAGTTCCATGACTATGCTCTCAGCTGATGGGATCAATTGGTCACTACTAGAAGACGTGTTAGAGACTTTCCAATTGATACATGGCGTCAAATGAAAGTACTTATGAGGAAAAGGTTTATTCCAAGTCATTACCACAGGGAGCTACACTTCAAGTTGAGAAATTTGGTACAAGGTACCAAATCTGTGGAAGAATACTACAAGGAGATGGAAACTCTTATGGTTAGGGCATATATTTATGAGGATAGTGAGGCTACAATGTCCAGATTCATGGGAGATCTTAACAGAGACATAATTGATCTTTTGGAGGTTCACCATTATGTGGAGTTGGAGGAATTGTTCCATAAGGCTGTTATGTTTGAAAAGCAACTTAAGAGGAAGGGAACTCGATCGAGCTATGGTTCCAACAGATCGAGTTACACAAAAAGACTCAAAGTTTGGTGTTCACAAGGATTTCAAATCAAGTGTCAAGAACTGAGGATAAGCTGTGTCATTTAAGGGAATCCAAACCAAGTGATTCCAAAGAGTTTAAAGAACTAGCCAAGTCTAACCTCAGAGCTAGAGACCTCAAGTGTTTAAAGTGTCATGGGTTAGGGCATTATGCAAGTGACTGCACCAACAATAGGGTAATGGTATTTCAAGCTGATGGAGAATTCGAATCTGAAGAAGAAAAGCTTGAAGAGCTGACAGATGTTGAGGTTGTAGAACCACCAAACGGTCCTCTTTGTGTGACAATAAGAGCTTTAAGTGTCATGACCAAGACTACGGAACAACGACAAAGGGAAAATTTGTTCCATAGTCGGTGTGTGATCAATGATAAAGTGTGCAGTCTTATCATAGATGGAGGTAGCTGTACCAATGTTGCTAGCCAAACCATGGTTCAGAAGCTCGGTTTGATGGAAATACCTCACCCAAGGCCGTATAAGTTGCAATGGCTGAATGATGAAGGAGAGCTTGCTGTGAGTAAGCAAGTTAAGGTTTCTTTGACTATTGGCAAGTATAAAGACAAAATTCTCTGTGACATTGCACCTTTGGAAGGTAGTCACATCTTGTTAGGAAGACCATGGCAATTAGACCGGAGAGTTATTCATGATGGTTTCACAAATCGTCATAGTTTCGAGTACAAGGGCAGAAAGATTATCCTAGCTCCAATGGCACCTCATGAGGTCTACATAGATCAACTCAGCATGAAAAAGAAGCCACTGCAAGATCAGCCATCAAAACAATCCAAGACAAGGACAGAAGGGAGTGAATCACCTAACCTTTTGATGGTTTCAAAAGAGAATTTGCTTAATCTAACTGAACTGGAACCAGCTGTGCTGAGTAGTATTCTTACTATTTTGCTGGACTTTCAAGATGTCTTCCCTGAAGATAATCCACCGGGACTGCCACCAATAAGAGGCATTGAACATCAAATCGGTTTTGTTCCAGGAGCTGTACTACCAAACAAACCAGCTTATCGAACCAACCCAACAGAGACCAAAGAGCTTGAGACACAAGTAAATGAGCTCTTACAGAAAGGATACATCCGAGAAAGCATGAGTCAATGTGTTGTACCTGTTCTTTTGGTGCCAAAGAAAGACGGCAGCTGGAGACCCTATTTTGCACGATGATAATATTCCGGTGACCCTATTTTTGCACGGTGATAATATTCATGGAACCCTTATTTTGCATAGTTTAACACTCCCCCTCAAGCTTGAATCCATAGTATGAGTCATTAAGGATCAAGCTTGAAAGTTGTAACTCCCCACCTCATTAAAAACCTTAGTGGAAAACCCATTTGGGACAAAACCAACTAAGGGAAAAAGAGTATGGATCATTGTCACGGTTTGGGCATCTTAAACAGCCCAAGCTTTGAGTAAACAAACTCACACACCTTTGTACTTGCAGCCTTGGTAAATATGTCAGCCAATTGATCTGAGCTTCTTGTGTAACATGGTAAGATCACTCCTTGCTCCACCTTCTCTCGAACCTTATGACAGTCAACCTCAATATTCTTGGTTCTTTCATAAAACACTGAGTTAGATGCAATGTGAATAGCTGCTTGGTTGTCACAATGCATCGTGATTGGTTGTTGTGTATGCACTTCCAAATCCTTAAGCAATTGCTTTAGCCATATAAGTTCATCTGTGAGCTTCCTCATAGCTCTATACTCAGCTTCAGCACTTGAACAAGACACCACCTTCTGCTTCTTGTTCTTCCAAGTTACAAGATTGCCTCCAAGGAACGTGCAATAGCCTGTTGTTGACTTGCGGTCTTGTCTATCTCCAGCCCAATCCGCATCACAATATCCCACAATATCGGTGTTTTCATTCCTTCCCATCCATATGCCTTGCTCCAAAGTGCCTTTAATGTATCTAAGGATCCGTTTGACCATTTCCCAATGTTGCATCTTCGGTTGTTGCATATGTTGGCTCACTTGGTTCACTGCAAAACACAAATCTGGTCGAGTAATAGTTAGATAAATCAGCTTACCAACCATCTTCCGGTATTGTGTACTATCTTCAAATGGTTGAACATCATCATTCTCCCCCTTGCACGTTGCTTTGTAGGCATCCTCTAGTGGCGTTCTTGCTGGCCTTATACCTATATCACCAGCTGCAGACAAAAGATCAAGTGTATACTTCCTTTGGGAGAGGAATAAGCCTTCTTTAGATCGATACACCTCAATCCCAAGGAAGTATTTCATCTCACCCAAATCCTTAATATCAAAGACAGATTTAAGATGTTCTTTGATACCTTGGATACCCTCTTTGTTACCTCCTGTGATAATAATGTCATCAACATATATGAGGATCACCACAATTCCTTCTTTACTTTGAAGTGTGAAGAGTGTGTGATCAGCCTCTGATTTCCTAAACCCACGATCTCTTAAGGTATGGCTTAACTTGTGATACCAATCTCTTGGAGATTGTTTGAGACCATAAATAGCTTTCCTAAGTCTCAACACATTTCCAGGTGCCACAATGTGTTCCAAACCTGGTGGTGGATGCATATACACCTCATCTTCAAGCTCACCTTGCAGAAATACATTCTTGATATCCATCTGCCACATATCCCAATCAGAATTAGTGGCCAAGGAAAGGACAACACGTACCGTATGAAGCTTAGCTACTGGTGCAAATGTGTCTAGATAGTCCTCTCCATATGTTTGGGTAAATCCTCTAGCCACATGTCTGGCTTTGTGTCTCTCAATCTGACCGTCACTTTTGTATTTGATTATGAAGATCCACCCAGAGGTCACTGCTTTCTTGCCAAGTGGTAGAGTAGACTCATCCCAAGTGTGGTTCCTAACCATTGCTCCATGTTCATCACTTACAGCATCACGCCACACCTTATGCTCTTTGGCCTCTTCATAAGTACTTGGCAAATGGTGCTGATCAAGTTGGGTGATAAAAGCTTGATGTTCTTGCGGAATTTCTACCAGATTGCATACGACTTGTTGAGGATGGGCAACTGCATTGTTGTTGTAGTACACCCTAGTGTTGATCCAATTGGAGGGATCCTTCCTTAGCCTCTGACTCCTTCTTAGAGGTATAGGAGCTGGCTCAGTCATATCAATGTTTTCCACTCCACCTGAACCATGTTGTGCTAGTTCTTCTCCATCATCAATGATTTGTTCTTCCAAAGGGCATAAACAAGGCCTTAGATTCTTTGTTAAACAACCTAAGATCACCAACACCCTTAATAGGAACCTTTTTACCATTTGCAATGCTAACACATCCTACAGCTGGTTTCAAGTTCTTAAGCAAGTTCTCATTCCTAATCATATGATGGCTTGCACCTGAATCTACCACCAATGATTTAGCAATTTTAGAAACATAAAATGAGTTACCAGACTCCTTTAGAGCATTGATGGATTTTATTAGCTCCTCAAGGTCAGCTTTCCTCACATAATCATTTTGGACTGCCACCATGGCTGTCCCATTAGGTACTTGAGAAGATGAACCAGAACCTGCGTCAGCCACCACCTCCTTACTAGCAACATTAGCTCTTGGCTTTTCCACTTGCTTTGCTTGAGGTGAGGATGGAGAGTCCAGTAACGATCCTTGGTGTGCCCTTTACGCTTGCAATGCTCACACACAAACACCTTCTTATCCTCAGGTCTGTATGATGCCTTGTTAGCCATAGCAAGCTCTCCATTACCATCAAGAAGAGTCCTTGATCCTTGCTCTCTTTGAATAAGGCCACACACTTCTTCAAGGTTTGGAAGCTTGTCTTGCCTCAAGAGATGTCGAGTCAAGTCACCATAAGTTGGGTGTAAGTTCATCAAACATCCAAATACCTTGTCTTGCTCTAGCCTTTCACTCAGCATAATTGGATCCACCGTTGGAGAAGCATTTCCAGCTCAGCCCAAAGAGACCTATACTTCCCAAACCATTGAGTAAATTCCATATCCTCTTGGCTGAGGGCATTTATCGCCTTCCTTACCTCATAGATTCGGCTGAGGTTAGAGAGATTCCCATACACCTTCTTGAGAGTGTCCCACAAGTGCTTAGCACTCTCACAATAGGAATAAGCTTCATGGATGTGTGGGTCAAGAGAGCTTTGAATGATTACAAGAGCAATCTGGTCATCTTGGTACCATTTTGCCTTTACCTCATGAGCAGCCACCACCACACTAGCTTCACCTTCCTTTTCCTTACCAACAGATTGGGCTGTCCTCTTTGGAGCATCACCTTCAATGTGTGCCCAAAGTCCACGGCCACTCAACACAGATTTAACAGTCCTAAACCACAGCAAATAGTTAATTCCCTTAAGAGTAACATGAACAGAAAGAGGCTTGTAGTTCTCCATCAGATCTGAGCAAACAAGAGAAAGAAACAAAAAAACCAGAAATTTTGGGAGAAAGGACGAGATCTGGGTGAAATGGGAAGATTAATGAGTGTAAAAACTTGCCAAGAAGGAAGCTTGCTCTGATACCATGTAAGATTTAGCAAATAAAGAGAGATTGTAGAGATTTAGAGAGAAATGGAGAAGAGAATGAGTTTCAGATCTGAAATTGAGAGAGAGAGGAGAGAATGGTGGCTGAAGAGAGAGATTTTATTATCTCTTAACACTTTACAAAGATATAAATACAACCTATATATAGACAAGAAAATAAAACCCTAGTTCTATACAAGACAAAATTAGAGTCTTATTGACTAACTTATTCTCCACATGTGATCTTATCCATAAGCTCCAACGGTCATGAGGAGGATGACCCTAATCTTGCACATCACCGTAAGTGACCCTAATTTTGCACATCACCAAAACTTCTTCTCTCGACTTCTTATGACAATATGTGATTCTCGGTGACCCTATTTTTGCACAGTGATAATATTCATGGAA
This sequence comes from Lepidium sativum, assembly GCA_023374145.1. Taxonomy (NCBI): domain Eukaryota; kingdom Viridiplantae; phylum Streptophyta; class Magnoliopsida; order Brassicales; family Brassicaceae; genus Lepidium; species Lepidium sativum. Next base: position 37,941 of record JAKUCM010003462.1, read on the forward strand.
CCCTTATTTTGCACAGTTTAACACTCTCCTCACTAGTCTTGAACTAAGTTACTCGGTTTTGAACACATTAAATCTCAATATGTTTCTGACTCTGATTTTGAGAAGATCTTTGCAGCTTGTGGGAAGTTTGCTCATGGAAAGTATTATAGACATGATGGTTTCCTCTTTTATAATAATCGTTTGTGTTTTCCTAACTCGTCTTTGAGAGAATTGTTTATAAGGGAAGCCCATGGAGGTGGTTTGATTGGGCCATTTTGGGGTGGACAAAACTCTACAAGTAGTGCAAGAACACTTCCATTGGCCTAACCTTAAGCGAGACATTGAGAGACATTGTGCTAGATGCACAACTTGTAAGTTGGCTAAAGCCAAATCACAACCTCACGGTTTGTACACACCTCTTCCTATTCATTTGCATCCATGGCATGACATTTCTATGGACTTTGTTATAGGTCTGTCTAGGAATAGAACTGGTCGGGATTCTATATTTGTTGTGGTGGATAGGTTCTTTAAGATGGCACATTTTATTCCATGTCATAAAACTTATGATGCTATAAATGTTGCTACTTTGTTTTTTAGAGATATTGTTAGGTTGCATGGAATGCCTAAGTCTATAGTGTCTGATCGAGACGTTAAGTTCCTTAGCTACTTTTGGAAAACATTGTGGTCTAAGCTAAGAACTAAACTTCTGTAGTTAATAGAACATTGTCTACACTTCTTAGAGCATTGATTAAGTGTAACCTTAGGACTTGGGAGGAATGTTTGCCTCATGTTGAATTTGCATATAGTCATGCTGTGTATTCTACTACTAAATACTCTCCTTTCCAAATTGTTTATGGTTCCAATCCTCTATCTCCATTGGATTTAATTCCTTTACCTTTGAGTGAAAGAGTTAGTATAGATGGTAAGAAAAAGGCTGTAGCAGTCAAGCGAATACATGAGCAAGCAAGGGTTAATATTCAAGCCAAAAAAGAAAAGTATGTTTGCCGAGCCAACAAGGGACGTAAGAAGGTGGCGTTTGAAGAAGGCGATCTGGTTTGGATACATCTTAGGAAAGAAAGATTTCTTAATGAAAGAAAATCGAAGTTAATGCCAAGGATGGATGGACCCTTTCAGATCATCAAAAAGATCAATGACAATGCCTATCAATTAGACTTGCAAGGTAAGTATTCGGTTAGTAATAGCTTCAATGTTGCTGACTTAGCTCTTTATGTTGCAGATGATGCAGATTTGAGGTCAAATCCTTCTCAAAAAGGAGGGGATGATATAAGAATGGACCAGCAGCTTGAACCGGAACAAGAAGAGCTTGGGGAAATTGGACCAGAGGAGCTAGAACAAGCAATTGACGTACCAAATGGACCAATGACAAGAGCTAAGTCACAAAGACTTCAACAAGTCATTGGCACAATGCTCAATCAGGCTGAAAGCAACCTTATCCCCATAGCTAATCCAACCACATTGGTTGTGATTCAAGCTAGCTAAGGGTTGTCTAAGAGAGGTGCATACGCTTGCACTCTTTTTCACTTTGTCTAGTTTTATCCCCATGGATTTTCTATATTGATCAAGACCTATCAAGGCCACTAAATCATCAATCGGGTCAAATCTATAATCGGGTTGGAAATAACCGACAATCGGGTCGGAAGAATGATCGGAGTGGAAGTCGGATCGGAAAGGGTCATTGGGTCGAGGAATCGTGAACCGCGGTACGAGTCAGTACGTACCGCGGTCGGAGTATGGGGCCGAAAAATAGGTGCCTCGCGGTACATGCCAGCACGTACCGCAGGCAAGGATCGAATCGAGGTTTATGTGTCCCGCGGGTGATAAAAGAGTCGAGGTGTACACGTCACGCGGTACGCAGCATGTACCGCGAGTAAGCCAAATATCCGACAAGTCAGCGTACTGTGGTACGAAGGATCACGTACCGCGGGTAAGCTGAATGTCCGAGAAGCCGACGTACTGCGGTACGAAGGATCACGTGCCGTGGATGACCCACGATCAAGTCAACGCACTTCCGATAAAAGTCAACGTTCTGTCTCGACTTGATTTTCAAGGCGTTTGAAGCCAACGATGACTTAAGGATCAATTGGAGTGTAACTAGGAGACTTCATGACCGTTGGATACATAAGTAGAACATGTGACCTTATCCATTTGTGTAGAGACCGAGGCCGAGGACAAGTCGCTATCTCTCAGGATGAGGGAGCGCGCCTTGGGACCACCTCGGGATTCACAAAGTCTCTATCTTCTCCTCCAACGGTCATATGCTTCATCCTTTGCGACAAAAATTGTATCCTATATATATATGATTTCAATCACATTGTAATGAATATGTTGAATGAATACACTTGTTTACATTTTTTGCGATTTTCTCCATGAGCCTCCTCATTCTTCCGAAACTCTCTACTTCTTTTGTCTAAAATCTAACATGGTATCAGAGCTTTGCTCATGATTCTCTAGTCTTCCGCTCATTCTTCTCGTAAATCTTCATTCTCTTCTCTTTTATGATTCTCCATTTCGCTTCTTCAACATCTTCAAACTTTCTTCAAACTTTTTCTCAAGAAACTCTCTTTATCCGGTGGATAATAGCTGGAAAATCATGGAACACAACAAGGCCTTGATTATTCTGATTGTTCTCAAAGGGAACTATTATTTGGTGTGGGCTCGGACGGCCAAAACCATGATTTGTGGTCGCGGTTATTGGAGACACATTGTGAGGAAAAACCTCCAACAAAAATCTTAAACTCATCGGAAGAAGATGAAGAATTTCAAAGTGATGATGAGAAGCTTGATGAAGAACACAAATGGTACCAAGAAGACCAAATTGTCGAAGCTATCATTCAAAACTCACTTGAAACCTCAATCCTTGAAGCATATTTGTATTGTGAAAGTGCAAAAGAATTGTAGGATACTCTCAAAAAGGTATTTGGCGACATCACTAATATCATCCGACTTTTCGAAATCCAAAAAGAGCTAAATGAGCTTCGACAAGAAGATGCAAATTTTTCGAAGCACTTTGGTACATTGAGATCACTTTAGGCCAAATATGAAACTCTTAGACCAAGAACCGTGGATCCGGAAATTCTTCAAGAACGACAGGAGAAAGATAAGGTTTTTAGTCTTTTATTAACCTTAAATCCGGAGTTCAATGATCTTATCAAACACATTCTAAGAGATAAGAAGCTTCCAAGTCTTGAAGAAATTTGTTCTCGTTTACATAAGGAACAAGGCTCAAGTGGATTGTTCGGGGGAAGGAAGGAACTTCCAACGGCTAACCGAGTAATGTACAAACGTGATGACAAGAGGAAAAACATCACGTGTGATCATTGCAAGTGTACCGGTCATATGAAAGATAAGTGTTGGATTCTACATCCACATCTTAAGCCAAGTAAATTTCAAAAAGATTCAAAGGCGAATTTTTCTCAAGGATCGGAAGATGAACCCATTCAAGCTAACTCTTCCGGTCAAGAGGAAAGCTCATCCAAAAGGAGTCAAGAAGGAAGTGCTATGGCAACCTCGACTAATGATGTGGTGAAAAAATCCGACTTGGAAGCTCTCATGAAAGCCATTGCCTCACTCACCAATTTCGGTACCACTTTCTTTACTCATAAACCAAGTAGGAGTCTAGTAGTAGATTCAGGTACTTCTCATCATATGATTAGCAACCCGAGTCTCCTTGAAGATATAAATCCTACTATAGGCAATGTAGTGGTGGCTAATGGTGAAAAGTAGCAATACAAGACTTAGGAAATTTAAAAATATTTGAGAAAAATACTAAAGCTTTCTATATGCCGAAATTTAATTCCAATTTATTATCCGTTAAGAGAATAACTTCCGATTTAAATTGTCATGCAATATTTGGGCCTAATGGAGTTTGGTTTCAGGATATTAAAAGTGGCAAGCTTATCGGAAAAGGAGAGACACAAGGCGATCTCTATGTGCTTGAGGATACGATCTCAAATGCACCTATTCTATCTTTATTTAGCTCTAATGTTGTTAGGTGTTTAAATGTCGTTTGGCATGCTAGACTAGGACATCCGCATGCTCATGCTTTAGGATTAATGCTACCTAATGTTTCCTTTGATAATTTGAGTTGTGACGCTTGTATTATGGGAAAATATTGCAAATCGATTTTTCCGAATTCTAGTACCATTTATGAGAATTGTTTTGATATTGCAAATCCTTGAACATCTAGGGATAACCTCAATTATTTTGTGACATTCATAGATGAAAAATCCAAATATACTTGGCTTACATTTATTCCATCCAAAGATCTTGTATTTGATACATTCTTGAATTTTATAAACTATGTAACTAATCAATTCAATGCTAATATAAAGTTACTAAGATCGGACAATGGTGGAGAATATACAAGCACTAAATTCCATGAACATCTAAGCAAACATGGCATAATCCATCAAACGAGTTGTCCGTACACTCCTCAACAAAATGGAGTGGCCGAAAGAAAGAATAGGCATCTAATGGAAGTAGCACGATCTATGATGTACTACATGAAGGTTCCTAAGAAGTATTGGGGAGATGCGGTTATGGCTCCGTGCTATCTTATTGATCACCTTAGAGTATTTGGATGTGTTTGTTTTTTGTTAATCCCAGGGGAACAAAGAAGTAAATCGGACTCCAAGAGCACCAAGTGCATGTTCATCGGGTATTCTACAACACAAAAAGGATACAAGTGCTTTGATCCGACAAACAATAGGACGTATGTATCAAGGGGTGTCAAATTCCTAGAGGAGCAAAGCTACTTTGATAAAATAGATTGGGAAAGTTTAAAGGATCTATCCAATTCAACCTCGGATATAGTGGCAAGTCTCCGACATCTCCTTAGTCATTTGGGAAATTCCATCCGGGAAAATGTGGTGGAATCAAACCGTAATGGAAATATGGATGAGGAGGCACCTAACGTCCCAGCCTCTCCACAAGAAGCTCCACAAACATCTTCTCAAGAAGTCGGGGACGATACTTCCGAAGATGGCATCAACCTACCGGAAAAGGGTATGCCTGAACATCATGACGAAGGGACAGAAGATTTGAGTACCAGAAGTAGTCAAGCTGATGAGGACTCTAGCACTCAAGCTCCCCCGCAAATACCCTTGAGAAGGAGTACAAGATTAAGAAAGGAACCCGACAATTGGATCAACACAAGAGTGTACTACAACAATGAAGCGGTGGCTCATCCGATTCAAGCAAAATGTTCTCTTGCCCTCTTGCCGTCGGATCATAAGGCTTACATTGGAAACATAGAGATGCATCATATACCGAGATCTTATGAAGAAGCAAGGAACACCAAGGAATGGTGTAAGGTCGTAAATGTCGAAGCTAGTGCTATGGAGAAAAATAACACATGGGAGGAAACTACTTTACCACCGGGAAAGAAGGCTGTGAGTTCAAAATGGGTATTCACAATTAAATTCAAAAGCACCAGGGAGATAGAAAGGCACAAAGCTTGGTTAGTAGCAAGAGGATTTACACAAACATATGGAGAGAATTATGTAGAGACGTTTGCACCGGTTGCTAAATTACATAATGTCCGAGTAATGTTATCCCTTGCCACTAGTCTCTCATGGGAGCTTTGGCAAATGGATGTGAAGAACGCTTTTCTTCAAGGAGAATTGGAGGAAGAGGTATATATGCATCCAGCACCGGGACTTGAGCACAAGGTTTCTCAGGGAAAGGTGTTGAGGTTGCGAAAGGCAATCTATGGTCTCAAGCAATCTCCAAGAGCTTGATACCACAAGCTAAGTACTACTCTCTTAGATCGTGGATTTAAAAGATCGGAGCCCGACCATACACTCTTTAGCCTACATAGCAAAACGGGAATTGTGTTAGTCCTCATCTATGTGGACGACTTGATCATTTCCGGCAATGACAACGACGGTATCAACTCTACTAAATCATATCTTAAATATGTTTTGATATTAAAGATCTTGGAGAGCTAAAGTATTTTGAAGTGTGCCGTACACCGGATGGTCTCTTCATGTCCCAAAGAAAATACACCCTTGATCTTCTATGTGAAAAAGGAAAATTAGGTTGTAAGCCTTCCAAAAAACCCCTTGAAGACGGCTACAAGGTATCATGAAAGGGGGATAAAAATGAAGAACCGCTTCAAGATGCAACCCAATATAGACGCCTTGTCGGCAAATTGATATACTTGACCATAACACGGCCGGATTTGTGTTTTACCATCAACCAAGTAAGCCAACATATGCAAAATCCGACAAAATACCATTGGAGCATAGTGGATCGGCTCTTGTGTTATCTCAATGGAAGCCCAGGACAAGGCATTTGGATGGGAAAGAATGACAACACCGAGATAGTAGGATATTGCGATGCGGATTGGGCCGGGGATCAAAATGATAGAAAGTCAACCACCAGGTACGTCACCTTCATCGGAGGGAATATGGTGACACGGAAAACAAAGAAGCAAAAGGTTGTATCATGCTCAAGTGCCGAAGCGGAGTATAGAGTAATGAAGAACCTTACCAATGAGTTGACATGGTTGAAAGCACTCCTAAAGGATCTTGGAATTGAGCAAGTGAATCCCATCACTATGCATTGTGACAATCAAGCCGCGATACACATAGCATCCAACTCCATGTTTCATGAGAGGACGAAACACATTGAGATTGATTGCCACAAAGTTCGGGAAAAGATCCTCGAAGGAGTCATATTACCATGCTTTACAAAGAGTGAAGATCAATTGGCGGATATCTTCACCAAAGTCGTGAGTCACAAGGTATGTGATCACATATACCCAAAACTTGGACTCATGGATCTCACTCGCCCTTGATCAAAGGTCCCCTTTCTCACGGCTCGTACACTCTTTTTCCCTTAAGAGAGTTTTGTCCCAAAGTGGTTTTCTCTCTAAAGGTTTTTAATGAGGTATGGCTGTGGGTCTTCCAAGTTTAACATCTACTATGTAGACGGTTAAACTTGAGGGGGAGTATTGATCAAGACCTATCAAAGCCACTAAATCATCAATCGGGTCAAATCTATAATCGGGTTGGAAATAACCGACAATCGGGTTAGAAGAATGATCGGAGTGGAAGTCGGATCGGAAAGGGTCATTGGGTCTAGGAATCGTGAACAACGGTACGAGTCAGTATGTACCGCGGTTGGAGTATCGCGCCGAGAAATATGTGCCCCGCGGTACATGCCAGCACGTACCGCAGGCAAGGATCGGATCAAGGTTTATGTGTCCCGCAGGTGATAAAAGAGTCGAGGTGTACACGTCCCGCGGTACGCATAAGCATGTACCGCGGGTAAGCCGAATATCCGAGAAGTCAGCATACTGCGGTACGAAGGATCACGTACCGCGGGTAAGCCGAATGTCCGAGAAGCCGACGTACTGCGGTACGAAGGATCACATGCCGCGGATGACACACGATTGAGTCAACGCACTTCCGATAAAAGTCAACGTTCTGTCTCGACTTGATTTTCAAGGCGTTTGAAGCCAACGATGACTTAAGGATCAATTGGAGTGTAACTAGGAGACTTCATGAGCGTTGGAGACATAAGTAGAACATGTGACCTTATCCATTTGTGTAGAGATCGAGGCGGAGGACAAGTCGTTATCTCTCGGGATGAGGGAGCGTGCCTTGGGACCACCTCGGGATTCACAAAGTCTCTCTCTTCTCCTCCAACGGTCATATGTGCTTCCAATCACATTGTAATGGATATGTTGAATGAATACACTTGTTTACATTTTTTGCGATTTTCTCCATGAGTCTCCTCATTCTTCCGAAACTCTCTACTTCTTTTGTCTAAAATCTAACATTCTAGACAAGGTTTTTAATGAGGCAATTTTGGATGCACTTAGTCATCTGTCCTCTTAGATAACATGCTGAAAGGAAGAAAGGGAAGAGTAACTTCGACTAAGGCTTTAAGTGGACTTCTTTTAGTCTTTTGTTTTATGTTTTAGGCTTTTGTACTTTTAGCCCATTCTTTTCAAAAGCCCATTTAGTGGCTCAGTTTCTCTATAACTATGTTGAATCCTTGTTCTTTTCATTTTATCAAACATTTTATTCTAAAACTTTTCCCTCACTAGTTTAATGTGTATGGTGTGTAATATCCATACAACTTGGATCTTGCCCTCGTGTGTCATATCCTGGGTGAATTCAAGCTGAATATCAAGATTTCTTCATCCCTCTTGATAGTTCAAATCGATCCATAAAAAGTTCCAAAACGATTGTTCATCTTCACCATCGTATCTCCTTCATCCTTCATCAGAATCCACTCAAAACTTGTCACAAGTCTCATCGTCCAGTCTTTATTCCGCTGCCAATATTTCATTTCAATCCGAGTTGTTAGAGGTTGATTTCATTCTTCACATCTAAACAAAACTCTTCGGTTTCCAGTTTCGTGTTTGCCACTCTTGAGTGTTCACAATCTCTTGGATTCGCTCCTGGATGCTCCTAACCCACTGTAGGAGTGCATCACAATTAAAGTAGATCACGACATGTTCACCAAACGACATACCTTCTACATTAAGGCCAAAATGATCGTGTTGCAACATAGGACATCACCCTAAATTGGCTTAGCACATATCGTATGTCAAAGCGAGATTACGTTGCGTTGAACTTGCTAAAAGAGATCACATGTGTTGAAGGATCATACGAACATGGATAACTCAAAAAATTAAGCTAAACTTCATAACTCAATTAAAGTAGTTCACGACATGTTCACCAAAGGACATACCTTATAGATTAAGGTAAAAATGATCATGCTGCAACCAAGGACACAACACTAAGTTGGCTTAGCATACTATCGTATGTCAAAACGATATTACATTGCGTTGAACTTACTATATGAGATCACATGTGTTGAAGGATCATATGAACATGGATAACTCTACAGATTAAGCTAGTCTTCATAACTCAATTAAAGTATTTCACGACATGTTCACCAAACGACATACCTTCTAGATTAAGGCCAAAATGATCTTCTTGCAACATAGGACATTACCCTAAATTGGCTTAGCACATATCGTATGTCAAAAAGAGATTACGTTGCGTTGAACTTACTAAAAGAGATCACATGTGTTGAAGGATCATATGAACATGGATAACTCAAAGATTTAAGCTAAGCTTCATAACTCAATTAAAGTAGTTCACGACATGTTTACCAAAGGACATACCTTATAGATTAAGGTAAAAATGATCATGCTGCAACCAAGGACACAACCCTAAGTTGGCTTAGCATACTATCGTATGTCAAAACGATATTATATTGCGTTGAACTTACTATATGAGATCACATGTGTTGAAGGATCATATGAACATGGATAACTCTACATATTAAGCTAGTCTTCATAACTCAGTTAAAGTATTTCACGACATGTTCACCAAACGACATACCTTCTAGATTAAGGCCAAAATGATCTTCTTGCAACATAGGATATCACCCTAAATTGGCTTAGCACATATCGTATGTCAAAACGACATTACATTGCGTTGAACATACTAAAAGAGATCACATGTGTTGAAGAATCATATGAACATGGATACCTCAAAGAATTAAGCTAGACTTCATAACTCAATTAAAGTAGATCACGAAATGTTCACCAAACGACATACCTTCTAGATTAAGGCCAAAATGATCGTGTTGCAACATGGTACATCACCCTAAATTGGCTTAGCACATACTGTATGTCAAAACGAGATTACGTTGCGTTGAACTTACTAAAAGAGATCACATATGTTGAAGGATCATATGAACATGGATAACTCAAAGAATTAAGCTAAAATTCACAACTCAATTAAAGTAGTTCACGACATGTTCACCAAAGGACATACCTTATAGATTAAGGGAAAAATGATCATGCTGTAACCAAGGACACAACACTAAGTTTGCTTAGCATACTATCGTATGTCAAAACGATATTACATTGCGTTGAACTTACTATATGAGATCACATGTGTTGAAGTATCATATGAACATGGATAACTCTACAGATTAAGCTAGTCTTCATAACTCAATTAAAGTATTTCACGACATGTTCACCAAACGATATACCTTCTAGATTAAGGCCAAAATGATCGTCTTGCAACATAGGACATCACCCTAAATTGGCTTAGCACATATTGTATGTCAAAACGACATTACATTGCATTGAACATACTAAAAGAGATCACATGTGTTGAAGAATCATATGAACATGGATACTTTAAAGAATTAAGCTAGACTTGATAACTCAATTCAAGTAGATCACGAAATGTTCACCAAACGACATACCATCTAGATTAAGGGCAAAATGATCGTGTTGCAACATAGGACATCACCCTAAATTGGCTTAGCACATATCGTATGTCAAAACGACATTACAGTGCGTTTAACTTACTAAAAGAGATCACATGTGTTGAAGGATAACTTGAACATGAATAACTTTACGAATTTAGCTAGACCTCATAACTCAATTAAAGTACTTCACGAAATGTTTTCCAAACGACATACCTTCTAGGTTAAGGCCAAAATGATTGTGTTGCAACCTATTACACAACCATACGTTGGCTTAGCACATTATCGTATGTCAAAATGACATTTCTTTGTGTTGAACTTACTAAAAGAGATCACATGTGTTGAAGGATCATATGTATTTATCAAGACCTATCAAGGCCATCAAATTATCCATAAGGTCAAAGAATCAAGTCATCGGGTCACGAATATGGTCGGACCAGAAACATTCATCAATCGGGTCAAAAGTATGGTCGGAACAGATAGTGGATCGGAAGGTGCTATCTGGTCAAGGAGACAGGCATTGTGGTACGAGTCAGTACGTACCGCAGTCAAAGAATTGGGTCGAGGAATTTATTGGCCGTGGTACGTAGCGGGAAGTTTGAAGATCGGGATATTCACTACCCGCGGTACGTAGCGGGAAGTCTGATGATCGAGACATCCACTACCCGCGGTACGTAGCGGGAAGACTGATGATCGAGGATCAACAGCCAAGCGGTGCGATCAACTCCGATCTATGGGCGACCGTTGACCAAGTCAACGGTCAAGGATAAAAAGTCAACAACATGATTTGGGTCATTTTGGATAGAGGAAGAAGTTACGATGAAGACTTGGATCCTAAGGAGACTCCAACTGGAAGCATATGACCGTTGGAGAGAGCCTTTAGAAGATGTGACCCTTATCCACCTTTCGCCAAGATCGAGGCGCGGAAGACCAAGGCGCGGAGGTTTCGCTCTCAACTCGGGGAATAGAGCGTGTTGGGATCCGTGGCACGTCACTTTCTCCCTCGAAGGCTGTACCTCGGTGATTGTTTTGAACTTCTAATGTCTTCTTGTACTCTCCATAAATAGCACCTCCTTGTATACTATCTTCAAGCAATGAAAATATCCGATACATTCAATCTATATTCTCTTCAATCTTTTCGTATTTTAATCTAAAAACTAACATGGTATCAGAGCCATGCTCTTGATTCCTTCACGACTTCCGCTTATACTACATTATATTCTCTATTCTCTTTACTCTGTTTGATCGACTCTCTATTCTTACCTCATTTCCTCATTTCTTTCAAAGAAACACTCCTTTATCCATCGGATATTTCTTGGAAAATCATGGAGCACAACAAAGCTTTGAGTATTCCGATTGTTCTTAAAGGGAGCAACTATTTAGTGTGGGCTCGAACAGCTGAAACAACGATTTCTGGCCGTGGCTATTGGAGGCACATTGTGAGGACAAAACCTCCAACAAAAATGGCTATCTCATCTGAAGAAGATGAAGAATCTCAAAGTGATGATGATAAGCTTGATGAAGAAGACAAATATCCAAGAAGACCAAGTTGTCAAAGTCATTATTCAAAACTCTCTTGAGACATCAATCCTCGAAGCATACTCTTATTGTGAAAGTGCGAAAGAGTTGTGGGATACTCTCAAGAAAGTGTTCGGTGATATCACAAATATCACAAGAGTTTTCGAAGTCCAAAAAGAACTAAATGAACTTCGACAAGATGAAGCCAACTTCTCCAAACACTTTGGAACATGGAGATCTCTTTGGGCTGAATATGAAGCACTTAGACCAAGCACCGTTGACCCAGAAATTCTTCAAGAACGCCGAGAGCAAGATAAGGTGTTTAGTCTCCTACTAACGACCTTATTAAGCACATCCTAAGAGATAAGAAACTGCCAAGCCTTGAAGAAATATGTTCCCGTCTACACAAGGAGCAAGGATCAAGTGGATTATTCGGGGGAAAAAGGGAGCTCCCATCAGCCAACTGAGTGATGTACAAACGTGATGACAAAAGGAAGAATCTTTTGTATGATCACTGCAAACGTACTAGCCATGTAAAAGACAAATGTTGGATTCTCCATCCACATCTCAAGCATAGCAAGTTCCAAAAGGACTCCAAAGCTAATCTCTCTCAAGGAATAGAAGAAGAACCAAACCAAGGCAACAACTCCGGCCAAGGGGAGAGCTCAGCTAAGAAAACCCAATATGGAACAGCTATGGCCACATCCACAAATGATGTAGTCAAGAAATCTGATTTGGAGGCTCTCATAAAATCCATTGCTTCACTCACCAATTCCGGTACCACTTTCTTTACTCATAAAGCAAGTAGAAGCTTAATAGTAGATTCTGGTGCTTCTCATCATATGATTAGCAACCCGAATCTCCTTGAAGATATTAATCATACTCTAGGTAATGTAGTAGTGGCAAATGGTGAGAAAGTAGCAATACAAGGCTTAGGAAACTTAAAGATATTTGAGAAAAATACCAAAGCTTTCTATATGCCAAATTTCAACTCAAATTTGCTATCCGTTGAACGTATTACCTCCGATTTGAATTTGTCACGCGATTTTCGGACCTAATGAAGTTTGGTTTCAGGATATTAAAAGTGGCAAGCTGATTGGAAAAGGAGAGACAAGAGGCGACCTTTATGTGCTTGACGATTCCATCTCAAATGCACCTATCTTACCTTTATTTAGCTCTAATGTTGTTAAGTGTTTAAATGCCGTTTGGCATGCTAGATTAGGACACCCTCATGCTCGTGCTTTAGGATTAATGTTGCCTAATGTTTCCTTTGATAATTTAAGATGTGAGGCTTGTATTATGGGAAAACATTGCAAAGCTATATTTCCGGATTCTAGTACTATTTATGAAAAATGCTTTGACTTAGTTCATTCGGATGTTTGGACATCACCTTGCACATCTAAGGATAATCTCAAGTTTTTTGTGACTTTTATTGATGAAAAATCCAAATACACTTGGCTTACACTAATCCCATCTAAACATCGTGTATTTGATGCATTTTTAAACTTCCAAAATTATGTAACTAATCAATTCAATGCTAACATAAAGGTACTAAGATCGGACAATGGAGGAGAGTATACAAGCCTAAAAATTCGAGAACATCTAAGCAAACATGGCATCATCCATCAAACGAGTTGTCCTTACACTCCTCAACAAAATGGAGTAGCCGAAAGAAAGAATAGGCATCTAATGGAAGTGGCACGCTCCATGATGTACTATATGAGAGTGCCAAAGAAGTATTGGGGAGATGCAGTCATGGCGGCTTGCTATCTCATAAATCAAATTCCGACAAAATTCTTGAAAGATGCTTCACCCTTTGAGGTACTCAATGGCAATAAACCTTTCATTGATCACCTTAGAGTATTTGTCATGTGTTTGTTTTGGGTTAATTCCAGGAGAACAAAGAAGTAAACTAGATGCAAAGAGCACCAAGTGCATGTTCCTTGGATATTCTACAACTCAAAAAGGGTACAAATGCTTTGATCCGGAAAACAATAGGACTTATGTGTCAAGAGATGTGAAATTCCTAGAGTATCAAAGCTACTTTGACAAGATAGAATGGGAGAGCTTAAAGGATTTATCACATTCAACCTCGGACAGTACAGCTAGCCTCCAACACCTTCTAAGCCACTTAGGCAATCATATCCGAGAAAACATGGTGGAATCAAATCATGGTAGAAATGGGAACAACAATACACCAAATGAGCCAGCTCAGTCCCAAGAAACACCATCAGCCTCACCTCAAGAAATAGAAAGTGAGTCTAATGAAGAAGAAACACATCAAATGGACAATGCTGAATCCGAACATGATAATGAAAGGGAAGAATAAGTAAGCAATAGAGAAGGTCATGAGAATGAGGGAACAAGTACTTCCCCAATGCCATTAAGGAGAAGCACAAGGATAAGAAAAGGTCCAAAAAATTGGATTAATACAAGAGTCTACTACAACAATGAAGCGGTGGCTCATCCGATCCAAGAAAGGTGTTCTCTAGACCTTTTACCGTCCGATCATAAGGCTTACATTGGAAAGATAGAAATGCAACATATTACAAAGACATATGAGGAAACAAAGAACACCAAAGAATGGTGTGAAGCTGTGCATGCCGAAGCTAATGCCATGGAGAAAAATCAAACATGGGAAGAAGCAACTCTACCTCCGGGAAAGAAAGCGGTGAGCTCTATATGTATCTTCACCATTAAGTTCAAGAGCACCAGAGAAATAGAAAGATACAAAGCTCGGTTAGTGGCTAGAGGATTTACTCAAACTTATGGGTATTGATCAAGACCTATCAAGGCCACTAAACTTCATATCGGGTCGAGAAAACGGAGTGTTGGGTTGAACACCATAGATGGATACGACATTGGGTCGAGAGGTTACTTACAGAGGGTAAGGGACATGTTCGAGGAATCAGAAGCAGCGGTACGAAGCATCATGTACCGCGGGTAGCTCATGGGTCCGAGGAACTTGCAACTAGGAAAGTCAACAGGGACAATGAAAGTCAACCAAAAGGAGCGGAGTGATCCTAAAGCCTAGTTACGACAACTAGTCAGGATCTAATGGGATCCAACGGCTAGAAATAAGACCGTTGGAGCACAATGAAACACGTGACTCCTAGCCGTTATGACTGGCGCAAAAGAAACCCGTGACTACCTGCCAAGACCGAGGAAGATAGTGACATGACCCTCTCTCTCTTATCCTAGGACCGAGAAAGATAGTGACATGACCTTCTTCAGGATCTACGAGTCTCTTTCCTCCTCGGTATCTCAACCCCGCGGACATAAAATATTCATGTAAAACCCTAATGTAAACTCCTATAAATAGATTGTAATAGTTATCTTAAAGATGTATGAAAATGGAGACTTTTGATTCTTAACATTCTTCGATATTCTCCGACAATCATTTTGAATTATTCTCTGTATTATATCGAATTCTTACAGTGCGGAAGACTATGTAGAGACATTTGTTAGATTTTAGACAAAAGAAATAGAGAGTTTCGGAAGAATGAGGAGACTCATGGAGAAAATCGCAAAATGTAAACGAGTGTATTCATTGAACATAGAGATTACAATGAGATGCAAGACATATATATAGGTTACAAAGTTATCGTACAAGCAAAACCTAGCCACCTCTAATGTGACCGTTGGAGGAGAGAGACATTGTGAATCCCAAGGTAGGTCACTCCCAATGCGGGTCACTCTCAAGTCGCACCCAACTCCCGAGAGATAGTGACATCTCCTTTGTCTTGGTCCCCACTTAAATGGATAAGGTCACATGTTCTATTTATGTCTCCAACGGTCATCTAGGGTCTAGTTTGATGTGATGTGATCCTCCCTAGTATAGAACTCTAAAAATTGGGGCTAGAGTACTCGGAATCGAATGAAACTTGAGTAGCGGATATATTGGAGTATGAGAAACTCAGTTATGAGTCTTGAGCGGATTTGATCGAGGATTTGCTGAGATACGTGACAAAGGTCTCTGTGAGACAAAGAACTGAAAGATTGATGGAGATGAGGATACGTGATCTGATGAGATGGATATGGCTGCTGATTCGCGTGAATTGGTGGGGTGACGAATTAAAGTGATTAAATGGATAGACTTTGGTGATTAGATGAATTAGGTGAAGAATCTCTTGGCTCACAACGTGATGGGAGATTCAGGCTCTAGGATTTCCAGAACCGTGGCTTGAGAGCATGAAAACTCAATAAGAAGTCTTTTGTCAAAATAATACTCTAGAGAAGTTTACATCAAGTTTTGGGGTTTAAATATAACCCTAGAACTAAAACAACATGTAGTTCTAAACAAAAACAACATGTAGTTTGAAACTTATAAAAAACAGCAAAGCGTTTAAATTAAAACAACGAGGCATCCCCTAATGGTGCACCTCAAAATCTACTAAGTACAAAACCAGATTGGTTTGTACATTATTCTCCTAATGGTAAGACTCCTAAGTAACTCGCCGTAGTGATTCCATCTGCCTCATTAAAAACCAGGAGAGAAAACCCTATTGGGACAAAACTCTCTATGGGAAAAAGAGTACAGACTTCCTCACCTAAGTTACATAGTTAGCATTACCAGGAGAAGTCTTCAAGATGGAGATGTTGAAGACTTGCGCAGCTGCTAGCTCGTCAACTCCTTCTGTAATGAGGGAATGAGCTTCCTTGGCCATCTCCTTAGCCCTGGAATGTGTAATCCGACCCTCTACTTCAGGTGCTGCAGCTGTTGTGTCATCCACGATCATATCATAGTTGCAGCCTAACTATGCTCCAAATAATCGTTATCCTCCAACGACTTGAAAAACAAGTCTTTACCGGAACGCTGACTTTTGGCTTCAATCGTTAACTCGATCGTGGGTCATCCGCGGTACCTGAATTATCATACCGCGGTACATGAGCTCTCGGACCTTCGGCTTACCCGCGGTACGTACTGATACGTACTGCAGGATGTTCCTTCCTCGGCCAAAACGTTACCCACGGTACGTGTTGTTATGTACTGCAGGACATGGAAATCTTCACCTGATACTTACCCGCGGTATGTACTGACATGTACTGCGGGACACCAATCCTCGGCTCGATTCTCCGACTGCAGTACATACCGCGGGACGTGATTTCTCGACCCGATACTCGGACCACGGTACATGCTGACTCGTACCACGGTTCACGATTCTTCGATCCGAAGACCCTTTTCGTTCCATCTTCTATTCCGACTATTATTCCGACCCGATTGACGGATACTCTCAGTCCGATTATAAACTCGACCCGATAGCTTATTTCTTGACCCGATTGTTGATTTTGTGGCCTTGATAGGTCTTAATCAATACTCCCCCTCAAGTTTAACCGTCTACAATGTAGATGTTAAACTTGGAAGAACCACGGCCATACCTCATTAAAAACCTTTAGAGAGAAAACCACTTTGGGACAAAACTTTCTTAAGGGAAAAAGTGTGTACTAGCCGTGAGAAAGGGGACCTTTGATCAAGGGCGAGTGAGATCCACGAGTCCAAGTTTTGGGTATATGTGATCACATACCTTGTGACTCACGGCTTTGGTGAAGATATCCGCCAATTGATCTTCACTCTTTGTAAAGCATGGTAATATGACTCCTTCGAGGATCTTTTCCCAAACTTTGTGGCAATCAATCTCAATGTGCTTCGTCCTCTCATGAAACATGAAGTTGGATGCTATATGTATTGCGGCTTGATTGTCACAATGCATAGTGATGGGATTCGCTTGCTCAATTCAAAGATCCTTTAGGAGTGCTTTCAACCATGTCAACTCATTGGTAAGGTTCTTCAATGCTCTATACTCCGCTTCGACACTTGACCATGATACGACCTTTTGCTTCTTTGTTTTCCATGTTACCATATTCCCTCCAATGAAGGTGACATAGCCGGTGGTTGACTTTTTATCATTTTGATCCCCGGCCTAATCCGCATCGCAATATCCTACTATCTCGGTGTTGTCATTCTTTCCCATCCAAATGCCTTGTCCCGGGCTTCCCTTGAGATAACACAAGATCCGATCCACCATGCTCCAATGGTATTGTGTAGGATTTTGCATATGTTGGCTTACTTGGTTGACGGCAAAGCACAAATCCGGCCGTGTTATGGTCAAGTATGCTCTGATACCACTTGATACGATCCCACAAAGGGATCAATCCCAATTTCGTCACTTGGAGGATATGGAGTTGAGATGCTCGACTTTGAGACGACAAACGAACATAAAGACGAGTTGTAACACACACCTCCAGGGATCTTCACTCAGAGTTGAGATTGGATAGTTTTTGCACCCCGGAAACTAAGAAGCTTCAAGGATCAAAGTATGTGGATCGAATGGTCTCATGGTAGTTGTGACAGACTTTTGATGTTCCCTCATGAAATCTTTGGATATGACACACCAAAGAATCGAGTTTACTGTAGGATATTACACACCAACAGCTTGCTGGATATTACACACCAACAAAAGAGAAAAGACTGAATGATCTTTTTGATTAAAACGTGAATTTTTCTTCTGCATGGAGGCAGCACAATACATATATAGGAGAGGGAAGAAACCCTAGTGTTTCTCCAAATAAAATAAAAGGAAAAAACAGAAAGAATGGAAAAAGTCGAATAAGGAAAGTTTCCAAAAAATTCAATAAGGAAAATTATGTTCTTCTTCCTTTTTCTTGTTATGGCTGTGTGAAAGAGGTATAGACACGAATTTTAGTTAACTGGCTATGGTGATGTGAATCATTTGCCTCATTAAAAACCTTACCAAGAAAATCCATTGGGACAAAACTTGGACAAGGGAAAAAGAGTACAGATGAGACACATACCCATCGTTAAACTCATTGTGCTTGAACTGAAACCAGAATGGTTTGACTAGCCTTGTCTTCAACGTTGTGAAGTAGCACCACTTGTGTCCAGAAGGTGTCAAGCAATCCTCCTAGTGCTTTGTTGAATGCATTAGCTCGAGAACGGTTCATGGGACCAGCTGGTATGTGTAGAGCTTCCTCTGCTTCAAGCTCATCTTCTGGTTCTTTTTCCTTGCTGTTTTCCATGCTCATATCACGAGGATTCAAGAGATCGGAGGCCGACCATACATTATTCCACCTTCATGGTTCAAAGGAAATTGTGATAGTCCTCATATATGTGGATGATTTGATCATCTCCGGAAATGATAAAGATGGTATTTCCTCTACTAAATCTTATCTTAAATCCATGTTTGATATTAAAGATCTTGGAGAACTAAAGTACTTTCTAGGAATTGAAGTGTGTCGTCCGTCAACCGGAAGGCCTCTTCATGTCCCAGAGAAAGTACAAACTTGATCTTTTGTGTGAAACAGGAAAATTAGGTTGTAAGCCTTCAAAAACACCCCTAGAAGACGGATACAAGGTCTCGAGAAAGGGGGAGAAAAATGACGAACCGCTTCAAGATGCAACCCAATATAGACGTCTTGTTGGAAAATTGATATACTTGACCATAACAAGACCGGATTTGTGCTTTGCCGTCAACCAAGTGAGTCAACACATGCAAAATCCTACAAAATATCATTGGAGTATGGTGGATAGGATCTTGTGTTATCTCAAGGAAATCCCGGGACAAGGAATATGGATGGTAAAGAATGACAACACCGAGATAGTAGGATATTGTGATGCGGATTTGGCCGGAGATCAAAATGATAGAAAGTCAACCACCGGATATGTCACCTTCATTGGAGGAAATATGGTAACATGGAAAACAAAGAAGCAAAAGGTTGTATACTTATGGTAGAGGAACCATCTTCTTCTTCCAAATATTACAAACGAACCAATGGCATCTTGTACAATTCAACGTTATACACTGATAGTGACTTGAGATTTACTCATAAATCATTTTGAATTTTAATACAAAATACAAAGAATAGTTTTTCTTCATTTGTTTTGAAGATTATTTGTTTGTAAGATTCAAGATGTTGTCATGTTATCGCAATATAAGTGTCGTATTGTATTGTTTCAATAAAAATATAAGATTTTGGACGTCTATTTTAAATGTATATTTAAGAATTTGGAAAACTCAATATCAATGGTCTAACATGTAACTATGTCCACCACTATTAATGTATAATCATTTGGCTCTATGTAAACTAAAACATTTGTTCAATAACATTTGTTCAATATATAGGGAAATATATCATTATACTATAACTATAGTTAAAAAGAAAAGTTTCAAAATCAATGAACCTTTATATTCTCATGATTTTAAAATAATAATAAAACAAATACTATCCCGATATAATCTCTAGTTATACATAAATGTCGAGTAATAGGTGATATGATCATGGAAAGCAGCAAAGAAGATAAGGAGAACTTGGAGCTAAGCAATGAAGACCACGAAAGAGTTTTGGAGATTCCAGCCGGTTCAATTACAAGATCACGGGCTCAACAAATCAAGAAGAGCATTTGTGGATTTATTCAAGGCCTTTTGGACATAGAACAACATAATGAATTCATTGGACTTTATATTTGTCAAGTCCAACCCACTTTGAGCCTTCTACAAGTCCAAGATAAGTCCTAAATTAAGTCTTAAAGTTCAGCCCATGAATAGTGACGAATTTGGAAGACTAAGAGATATTTTGGAGGCCAAAAGTTCAAGAGTTCTTCTCATTCAAGTCATAAGAAATTGTGACATTTACTTAGTAGTCTTTACTCTTCATCTTTAAGACATTCAGTAAGTCTAGATGAATCTAGAGAGTCATTTATTTTCTTTATAAACTCATGTAATTCTTATTTATGAGGATCCAACTTTTTATCAATAAATTTGAGAGTGATTCTCTTTTGTTTTTTGTGAACTAGATTGTTGAAACAACAAAGGTGAGAAACCACATATTGAACTAGTTTATTTGGATCAAAAGGGGGAATATGTGCAGATGCTAGTTTATTTGGTTGAAACTTCACTAGAGATAATTTAAGGTAAATGACCTTAATGTGATTCAGAGAGATTTATGGGTCATTACTTCGACTCGAAATATTTTGGTTTGTTAGATGCATGGCATATGGAAAAGAAATGCAAGTTGTTAATTTTCTTGCTGAATTTTGGGTGTACGAAGTATTCCCCTTTCAGATGCGACTAATGCTAGCAAGAAAAAATTATCAAAGTAACCAGACATGAACTAAGTTTTGATTGAAGAAAAGATAATATATCCGCTATTTGGGGCAATATAACCACATCTTCATAAACAAAAGAGAAAACATATTGAAGAAAACTCTTCTAATCATGCTAATGCAATGAATTATTTAACAAAGATATTAGAGAAGATGAAGCTAAAGAATCAAATGGAATCTAGTTGATCTGTTATAGAGAAGAAGCAACCAGGAAAAGTGAGAGAGAGAGAAAGAGAAATTTGTAAGAGTTTTATGTTCCATCTGTTTTTCCCTGAACAAACTGGTTTGATATTTACTATCGTACTAATTTCTATTAACAGCTAAACCAATCAACTAAACCAGTTTATAATCCAATATTTCCCTCAAGATAGAGCATAATGTTGATACTGTCAATCTTGCACAATAGTTTACTGAACTGAGAAAGAAATAGAGGTTTTGTTCTTTAGATCTGCAAGTTGTTTCCCTGTTCTAACATGTAATGTTTGATCAACTTGGCAACAATCTTCTCTCAAATGTCGTGGCTGTCACGCTCAATATGTTTTGTGCGCTCGTGATACATAGCATTGTTTGCAATGTGAATTGCGGCTGAGTTATCATAATAAAGAACTACAAAATCAGATGTCTCAATCCATAGATCTTAAAGTAGATGTCTGAGCCAAATAATTTCGCGAGATGCCAATGACATAGACCTATTTTCATCTTTCGATGAGGACATAGAGACCACATCTTGCTTCTTAGACTTCCAAGATATGAGAGAGAAACCAACAAACATGCAGTTACCAGAGATAGATTTACGTGAATCAGGGCATGAAGCCTAGTCAGAGTTTGCAAATGCAGAGAGTTTCAAGTCACCGGAAGCAGAATAGAACAAACTTTTTCTTACAGTTCCCTTGATTTAGCGAATGATCATGTATACTGCATGAAGGTGTGGAACACGAGGGGCTGTGGTGAATTGGCATAACTAATGAACAATGTATGTGATGTCAGACCTTGTAAACATCATATACATAAGTTTACCCACCAATCTTCAATATAATTCTGCCTCAGGAAGTAAATCACCGATATCTTGAGATAATTTCATGTTTGGTTTCGAACGGAATCGAGGATGACTTGCATCCAAGAAGACCAGTTTGATCTAATAACTCAAGAGAATATTTCCTCTAACAATTGGAAATTCTCCTGTCATTACGAGATATTCTAGACCTAGGGAATTCCTTAACTCTCTAAGATTTCACATCTTAAAAGTATTCTGCAAAGCATTCTTAATAAATCAGTTGCAGTTGCAGTATCACAATTACCGAGCTGCAAAAGAACTTCAGAAAATTACATGAACCATTGGTGAGAAGCTTGTTTGAGTCCAAGAAATTTCTTTAAAAAAAAAAAAAAAAAAAAAAAAAAAAAAAAAAAAAAAAAAGGAGAGTATCCCTATGGTAATCTCATGTATATATCTTCCTGCAAGTCACCATTCAAAAAAGCATTAGATATATCCAACTGAGTAGGATTCCATCCTTTTGCTGCTGCCACTGCGAGCAATACCCTTACTATGGCTAAATTGGCTACTAGAGAAAAGTTTCCACATAATCCAATCCCTCTCGTTGTGTAAAATCCTTTGCTACTAATCGGGCCTTGTACCTTTCCAAAGTTCATTTTGCATTGAGTTTTATCTAGTAAACCTATTTGCAACCAACTGATTTATTTCCTTTTTGTAAAGAGCATACAAGCCAAGTCTTATTATCTTCAAGTGCAGTAATCTCAATATTCATAGCTTGACACCATTCTTTTATTCCTTGAGCTTGTCCATAAGTGTGAGATTCTGGAATTTCATTAACTGCACTGGTGAAGATGAATTATGGATCTCACAAGGATGAGTAAGACAAAACATTTGAGATGGGATGAACTATGGATGACTCAACAAACTTAAGATGACAATCTTCCAAATAAGCGGGTGTTTTTCTGATTCAAACTAAAGAAGTATCAATTTGTATCTCAGCAGTTGGAAGTTCAGTTTCAGTGCTTGAAGAATTCTCAGTTTGAATGCTGTGTCTTCTAACAAGAGAAAAGAAATTTGATGTAGTTTCTGGCATATCTATGCTTTTTTGAAATGGAACAAATATTCATAGAACACTACATTTCGTGAAATGAAGACAATATTACTCTCGAGATCCAGCAGTTTGTATCCCTTATAACCTAATGGATATTCGATAAAGACACAAGCACGAGATCTATCATGAAACTTGTGACGTCATTTTGGCGACGTAGATGCATAGCCAAGACAACCAAAACTTCAAGTGAGTACAATCTGGTGCTTTCTTCATGAGCTTCTCATATGAAGATTTGTTTCCCAATAAAGCACAAGGTGTTCGATTAATCAAGAACACGACTGTGAGAACACAATCTCTCCAAAGAGTTAATGGTAACTGAGACTGAAATAAGAGCGCTCTTGCAACATTGAAGATGTGTTTATGCTTCCGTTCAACTACAAAATTCTGCTCTAAAAATTCTAGATAAGAATGGTAAGCAACAATACTCTTCTCTTTGTACAATTTATCAAAACGCAGCTCTGGAGCATTATCTGATCGTACCACTTTTATATTTGCTTCAAATTAGGTTTCTATCATCTTAAAAAAGTTTGGAAACACAATAATAATGTCATTATTCAGTTTCAGTAAATAAATTCATGTTACTCTTGTGTGATCATCAACTATGGTTAAAAAATATTGATATCCTTCTTGAGTAGATTCAGAGAATGGTCCCTCAATATCTATGTGAAGTAAATCGAAAGCACGTCTGTATAAATTATGATCTGTTGGAAAGATAATTTCTTATAATTAGCTCATTGACATATATCACAATGTACTAGTCCTTAATTCTTATGTTTAGAAATCCCAAACACATCTGTGAATAAGTCTATACGAGCAAAAGAAGTATGGCCAAATCTCTGATGCCAAACACTTGCATCAATAATAGAGTTTGCAACAAAAGAAGAAGATAAATCAATGCAGTTTGAGTCCTTGGTGAGATCATGTATCATGCATGAATCAAGATCAAAGATGAATCGAGATGTGGTCAATGAGCTCACACTCAACGAGTTTAGTCTAAAATCAAGTATGTACAAAAGCTCCTCCAACATTATTTCACTATTAAGTGCAACTTTACCAATGCCTCCAACACGAATTGTAGCACCAATAGGCAGATTCACATAATGACGAACAATAGTGTCCAGATCAATGAAGAATTCTCTAATGTGTGACACATGATGAGTGGCACCAGAATCTATGATCCACGGTTTCTCATTTGTCACATGTTTTGTTATAGCCAAGATCCCAATGAATTTGAATGTAGAAGAGTAAAAGGAGATACCCGAGGATTCTATATTTTCAGTGCCATAAGAGCTAGATGTACTCTTCACAATAGGTGTAGTATGCAACTTAGAACTGAAGTAGGCAATGAAATTCTGAATCTGCTCTTTACTCATATTACCAATTAAACCTTCCAATCATGCAACAATTGTTTATTTATCATTTGGATTTTTTCCTTTCTTCCATCCAATCGGATATTCATGTAGTTTGTAACATTTATCAATAGTATGACTTGTACCACCATAGTGAAAACATATTGGTTTCTTCTGAATGGCGTTTATTTCACCAACTACATTCACTATACCGAAGTGAGATTGATAAACATCACTACTTACCTGGAAAGCAGTGGGAGAAATAGAAGTATTAAAACACCTTTGACTATAATCTTGATCCAAGATGTTGTACACTTCAGCCAGGTTTGGAAGTGAAGTTTTCATTATAATTTGTCCTCTAATGATCGAGTACTTTTCATTTAAATCAGTTAGGAACTTAGTGATTCTTCCCCTTTCCAAACAAGCTTTAGTGGCTTGTAAACCTGCACAATTAATATTGATCATGTATATTAATATTGGAGATGAGAGGCCAATTTTATCAAGAAAAAGCCAAAAGAATAATCGTGCAAAAATAGGATCACCTGGAGAATTATCAAACCGTGCAAAGATAAAGTCAATTAGACTAAAGCTTATGGAGAGGATCAAAAATGTGATAAGAAGCTCCATAAAGGAGTGCAACTCAATATATGGCCGTTAGAATGGAATGGATGAGGGAGGCGACCATCTACTTTTGCTTTTTACTTTATTGCTTTATTGCTTTATGCTTTATGCTTTATTGAATATTGACTAGGGCAACATTAGCTTTCTTTGTCTTCTATTTAAGCATCGTACTAGCTGAGAATAAAGCTTTACCCATTTGGAAGCATTTCT
Organism: Lepidium sativum; assembly: GCA_023374145.1. Classification (NCBI taxonomy): domain Eukaryota; kingdom Viridiplantae; phylum Streptophyta; class Magnoliopsida; order Brassicales; family Brassicaceae; genus Lepidium; species Lepidium sativum. The sequence goes on from JAKUCM010003462.1 coordinate 63,107, forward strand.
CCCAAATCTCTCTTATTCTCATTTACACAAATTCTCTCCAATATTCTTCTATGTTCTTTATTCTCTTTATTCTTCTAGTATATTCCGCATAATATTTCATGGTATCAGAACATGTCAACTGATTATTGTGGCGTTCTTCAAGTTTTCAACCCATTTTCAAGGTTTCAAACCAATCTTTCTTGCAATTTCTCTGTCCACAATTTTTAAACACCCCAATCGTTTTTAAAGCTCTTTATTTTGTTGTTTTAGAGCTTTTTTTAGCGACAATGAGGAGAAAAGAATGGTAGCCATGGTTAAAACCCACTTGAAAGAGAAGAAAAATCTCTCCTCTAATCTCCATTTTATCTCCAAGTCTCAAAACTCTCTATAATTTTTGTTGGTTTGTGTTTGGGTGTGAAGTGACAATGAAGAAGAGGGATGGCAGTCATGGTAAAAACCACATGAGAAGAAAGAAAGTTTCTTCCTTTAAGCTTCATTCTTGAATCTAAGTCACATTCTCGGTTTTTCATGCATTTCAAAACGTTTTTCAAGCATTTCTTGTTGAGTTTATGTCAAAATTCTTTCCGTCTTGTGACAATGAAGAGGTTATGGATGGATGTTGTGGTGTAAATCACAAGGAAGTAGAGAAAGCTCCTACTTTTAAGCTTCATTCCATCTCCAAGTCACTTGATTTTATTCATCTTTCAAAATTGCATCTTTTATTTTGTTTCTCTTGCTTAGATCATATCCTTAGAAAAATGAGGAGGAAAAAAGGGCTGATGTGATATTCATCACAAGGAAGAGGTGAAAGCCCTCTCCTTTAAGTTTTGTTGACCTCTAAGTCTAGAAAAGGTAAGAGATCTTTGTTGATTTGTGACAATGAAATAAATTTGGTGGTTGTTGTGAGAAAGTTTCTATTCTTGCCTCATTTAAAGTGTCGGCAATACCTTCCTTATCCTCTCCAGAGACAATAAGGTCATCCACATAAATTAGGACAACCACTATACCATTTGGACTCTTAAGATTGAAGAGTATGTGATCCGCCTCGGATTTCCGGAAGCCTCGGTCTTGGAAACTGTGACTACGCTTGTGGTACTAAGCTCTTGGTGATTGCTTCAAGCCATAGTTGCCTTCCTTAGTCTTAATACCTTGATGGGAGTAATCCTTGATTCAAGACCGGGCAGAGGAGTCATGTATACTTCCTCATCAAGTTCTCTTTGAAAGAATGCATTCCATCTGTGTTAAACCCTTACCGTGTGAAGTTTGGCAACTGGAGCAAATGTGTCAGTATAGTCCACTTTGTAGGTTAGTGTAAAGCCGCGAGAAATGAGCCAAGCTTTGTACCATTTAATGTCTCCATTACTCTTGTACTTGATGGTGAACACCCACGTAGAGCTCATGATTCTCTTTCCCAGTGGTAAGTCTGCCTCGTCCCTTGTGTGGTTCTGATCCATTGGATATGCCTCATCTCCCACTAAATTTAGCCATTCTTTAATTTGTTTCGCCTCATCAAAGCATTGTAGTATCCGATTCATTTCAATCTTGTCAAGAAAAGCTTTAAACTCGGAGGATAAGAGGTCAATCAAAAATACCATTAGTACTAGATGTTCAACCGCCTGAGCATTGTAGTAGACCCTAGTGTTCTTCCAATTGGAAGGATCTTTTCAGATACGAGCACTCCTTCTCAAAGGTTGAGTTGGGATAAAAGAGCTGGACGCTGGTTGTTGGTTGGGTCACGGATCGCTGGTCTCTTGTTGGATCTTAGATCCTTGGTTGGATCGCATGTCCGGATCATCTGTCTGTCCTGGTTGCACGTTGGGATTTTTGGAATGACTCGTCCGAATTGGAGATGTTCCGTATGAATCGCTCGTTTTGATCATATGTCCCGATAGACTCTTTGGTCGATCTGAATCTGACCCTCCTTGTCTGTTTTCATCGTCCATGTTGGAATTTTTGGAATATAAATGATAATATTTGAGATTGATTGAGAATGATTGGAGAATAAAGAGAATAAGTGTTTGTAAGAAAATTGGAGATTTGCGAGATTGAGAGTGTAAGTGGCAATAATAGAGAGAGGGAGTGAGAGTATTTTCTCTTAGTTCATAACAATGTACAATGTCCTATACTTATACACAAAGGTGCTAGCTAGATACAAAACACACAAAGACGAAAATTACTCAAAATGACAACATATTCATACGGCTCTTAAAAGGAAGAAGGAGACCATTATTCTTTTGTCTGAACGGTCACATAAACTTAGAATAAGCATGTGACTTTGGCTGGTTGACTTCTAAGTATATGCAAACCAAGAACTCTTCTTGTTGGATTCCAACGGTCGTATAGTTTAAGGTATTCATGCTTCTCTCGATTCCTTGTAATGCACACAATCGTACTTGGTGAGTTAACTTGATTGTCACTCAATTTAATACTCCCACTCAAAGTTGAATCCATAATGTGATTCATTAGGATCAAGCTTGAAAGTTGTAATTCTCCACCTCATTAAAAACCTTAGTGGAAAACTCATTGGGATAAAACCAACTAAAGAAAAAAAATTGTGAATCATGGTCACGACTTGAACAATCAAGTCCAAGAGGCTGAGACAAGATTGAAATAGTTGAGCTTGTTCCACCTTTTATTCAATTAATTATGTTGTACCCTCAATCCATGAAGTTCTTTGGTCTTGCATCGACTTTGGCTTCATTCCCTCTAATACTTCCCCTTAAGATTGGATTGCAATAAACACTAACGGCCAACCTTGGAAGTAGTATACATACTTTGAGAGGCTCCCCTTCTCGGTCAACACTCCATTTGGAACCATCTTCAATGGCTTCATCTTCAACACAACCAACTTTGACACTCCCTTAGCTACAACTCTTTAGAGTGTCATTGATCATTTCAACCTAGCTAACAACACTAAAACGAAGCAAACATGCATTAGTTTATAAAACAAATTGACAAAGTTAAGTTACATACCTTCACATGTCCATTTCATTGAATTGGATCATATGTAATCATGAGATCTTCACACATCAATGATTAAAGATGGTTGAGGCTCCTTATGACTTGCATTTCCCTCATAAAATGGCTTGAAGCCAACTTATGTCAAAATTTTGAAAAATTCAAAATCGTTGACTTTTTACATGACTGTTGACCGTACGGTCCAAACTGTCAGTCTTGATCCGCGGTACGCAGGTCCTTAACCCACGGTATGTTACTCCTCGACCCGCAGTACGTACACCTCTCGACCTGCGGTATGCGTGCCTTCGACCCACAATACATGAACCCTTCGACCCGTGGTACATATTCTCCTAGACCTTGAGTACATACTATAAGGCATTACATGCTTCTCTCGAATCCTTGTGATGCACACATCTTACTTGGTAAGTTAACTTGATCTTCACTGAAGTCAATAGTCTGGATCACTCGCCACCTACCGATCTGTTACCGTTCTGGGAGCACTCAAACCGTGACTTTGGGAGTTTTAGTCAGGCTTCTTCAAATCTTTCGGTCCTGTTTAGACTCCCAAGTGGTCAAGAAGAAATCTTAGGCTCGTGTCTCAATCTAGAGACGGCTCGGACAAGTCATGCAATTGGTCCCAATTCTTGTCGCCGTAGAAACCACAATCTTCGAAGAACTTTACGTCCCAAGACACAAAGACCCTTCTTGTTTCCGGATTGAAGCACTTGTATCCCTTTTGAGTGGATGAGTAGCTTATGAACATACACTTTCAACTTCTTGCTTCAAGTTTGTTCCTAAGATCCTCTGGTAATAACAGAAAACACACACAACCAAACACACGTAAGTGATCTAAGGAGGGTTTGGTTTTGTTTAATACCTAAAATTCTGAGTCATCCTTAAGGACTATGGTAGGTGTCTGATTTATCAATTAGCAAGCCTTTATTATGGCATCACCATGAAATTTCTATGGGACATTCATGTGAAACATCATGGACCGAGTCACCTCCACCAAGTTGCAATTTTTCCTTTCGACCATTTTATTTTGTTGAGGGTTTTATGGAAATCTTGTTTGATATAGTATTCCTTGTTTGTTTAGGTTTTCTTGATATACATTTCCTATATATTTTCCACCATTTTCGATTCTTAGTATCTTCACTTTGACATTAAATTTATAAGCTATGTAACTTGTAAAGTTTTTAAAAGCATCAAAAACTCTATTTTTAGATGGCATTAATGTTATCCAAGTGTATTTAGACTTCTCATCAATGAATGTGAACAAAGTAGTTGTGATTATTCCTAGATGAGCAAGATGATGTCGAGACATCCTAGTGCACTGAATCAAAACAATTTTCATATAAAATAGATGAAGTCGGATAAACCAAATTGCAATGTTTACCGAGAACACAAGCTTCACATTCAAGATTGTCAAAAGAAACACTATGTAACATAAGTTCTAATGCACAAGAACGAGGGAGGCCTAACCTAGCATGGCAAATATTACTACTCAATCTACAAACAGCCGAGTTTGAAACACTAAAATCACAACTACTAATGAAAGATAAAAGCTTAGGGTCTTCAACTACAATCCCTTTTCCAAGAAATCCTTCGGTCTCAATATTCTGAAACTCAACATCCTTAGGGCCAAACCTCACATAGCATTGAAGATCATTAGTGATTTTAATAACCGACAAAAAATTAGAGGTAAACTCCGGTAAATAAAAGGCCTTACGTCATTAGTGATCATTAGTGATCTTTCTGATGATGTTAATGGTTTACAATTTTGGGTTTATGTTTTTTATCATGAATATTGAGTAGATCAATTAGGGTTCTTGAGGAGATGGAGATATTAGGGTATATTTAGGGACTTCCAGACTTGTTTAGGGTTGAATAGGCTTAGATCTCTTCAGTCTAAGTGTCCTTAATGCTTATTTGTTTATGATCAATTGAAATATGATGGTTTGGTGTTTCCCACCGAAAAGGTGTTTGTAATAATGCTTGAATGAACTTAGGTTGAGATAACTTCTCCTAGCTCAAGAGATTGACTGTCTAGGGTGTTATTAGGCTATGTTAGGTCTGTGTTTAGTGCCTCTTGAGCCCTCTAATCCTTTGTGAGAATCAAGTCTAGTTAGGGTTTGAGAGAGGTCTCATTGCATGAGAATGAATGTGATTGCTGTGATTCCTTGCCTAGAGGTCATCTAAATAGGTTGATAAACAAGTCTGGAACCCCGAGGACTGCCTTGATCGTTGATCCTTAACCTCAAAGAACCCACTTTCCTTAATTGAATTTTTGACTTTTTTATACTCTGTTTTTCGCCATTAATTTTGTTTCTGCATCGCTCTGTTCTTCATCATTGCTCTGTTTTTAGACGTTCTGTTTTGCGTTCTGTTTTTTACTCTGTTTTCACGTTCTGTTTTATTCTGTTTTTTTGCGTTCTGTTTTCATTAAGTTTGATTAGCATAGAACCATTCACCATAATCATTCTGGCTTAGATTATGCTGAGTAGATTGCATACAAATTGAATAGTTGCTACCCCAATTGGATTGACACCTTATTGTACTGCGATTGATTACATAACAGTAGGTTATTTGATAACCGTAAAAAGCATGTTATCAAATTGGCGCCGTTGTCAAATGGGTTCTAGTCAGTTACAATTAGGATTATCACTTTCCTGGGACTAAGTTTTTTTTTATCTTATTCTGTTCTTTATAACTAGTTTCTTGATTTTGTCTGTTTTGCATGAACACTCGATCAAGACACTCGACCTACACAACTCGAGTGATGGGATCTTTGAACCCAGAACACTCGACACCAACACTCTATCAACCCTTGGTCGAGTGTCCGTTTTCTGAGCCAAAATAAACATGCATGCATACTAGATCAAAGGGCAGTGAACATCTCATCCCCTACTCAGACAACATACACAGATTCCCTCGTGAACAGTTGCAGCCTCAGCAGAATAGTTTGAACGAGGAGCTTCAGGATCAGGTTGGGATGGAAGAACAGTCACACGCTACTGAGCCAGGACATCATCCTAGGCGAACAAGACACATTATAGCAGGTGATGCCCCCATCATTTATACTACACGCCATGGAATTGTTCCACCTACCATTGCCAACAACAACTTCGAGATTAAGAGTGGTATGATCTCCATGGTGCAGAACAGTAAGTTTCATGGGTTGCCATCTGAGGATCAGCTGGATCATTTTGATGAGTTCGAACGACTAACAAGTTTGACCAATATTAATGGGTTCAGTGAGGATGCTCTGAAATTGAGGCTGTTTCCATTCTCTCTTGGAGACAAAGCTCATATGTGGGAAAAACACTTGCCTTAAGGGTCTATTACATCTTGGGATGCCCATAAGTAAGCCTTTCTCAGAAAATTCTTCTCCAATTCCAGAACAGTGAAGCTTCGCAACTCCATCTCTGGTTTCAAGCAAAAACATTCTGAGACATTTTCTGAGGCATGGGAATGATTCAAGATGTACCAATCTCAATGCCCCCATGATGGATTCAGTGCCGAATATCTCCTAAGTACTCTCTACAGAGGCGTCCTTCCCAAGATTTGAATGTTGTTGGACACAACAAGCAATGGGAACTTTCTGAACAAGGATGTCGATGATGATTGGGAACTAGTTGAGAACTTAGCCCAAGCAGATGGGCAGTACAACGAAGACTACGATCAGACTTTCCGAGGTACAACAGAGACATGGTCAGTAGGAAGGAGCTCAAAGCTATAAAAGAGAAACTGGATAGGTTGCTCTCCGCGCAGCAGAAACAGGTGCATCATGTGAGTGAGGCAGAACAGGTTGAAGAGGATGAAGATCAGGTAGAGGAGGTCAGTTTTGTGCAGAACCAGGGAAACAGCTATCGCCCCTACAACAGTTACAAACCTAACCCAAACCTCTCCTACAGGAACACCAATGTGGCTAATCCCCAGGATAAGGTGTATCCCCCAAAACAACACAACCAGCCTTCATCCAAACCCTTTCTCCCAAAACCACAGTACCAGCAATTGCATCACCAACCCCCTACTGTACCACCTGGATATGAGAACCTCAACCCACCCCAACTCCAACAAACACCTGAAGTTGTGGACATTTTGCAGCAAATCCTCAAAGGTCAGACACCTAGAACATCAGAATTGACTAGGAAGTTTGCTGAGGTGCACACAAAGATAGATGCTTCTCACAGTGATCTACACTACAAGTTTGAGACACTTAATACTCGGCTCAAGAATGTCGAGAATCAACAAGGCTCCTCATCTTCTGTGAAACCGACTGGACAACAACTTGGAAAAGCTGTTCAGAACCCTAAGGAGTACCACACCAACACCATTACACTCCGTAGTGGCCGTGAGTTACTGATCCGTGTTGAGGATGCAGACGCCACTGAGGACAGTGTCATTTAGGAGGGGGATGATAATTTGGTCGAAGAACAGCCAGAAATCAGCATGAAACCGCCAAAATCCAGAACACTCGAGCCGGACACTCGACCACCACCTGGTCGAGTGTCGTCTCCCAAACCACCAAAGCCTAGTGACTTGCAGAAAGACCCAAAGCCGTTTGCTCCACCGCCTTTCAAACCCCAGCTTCCTTTTCCGCAGAGATTCAAGAAGGATGTTGCAGACAAATACAAGGCTCTTTTCAAAAAATAGATGAGGAATGTTGAGGTGAAGATATCAATTCTGGATGCCTTCATGCTAAGATATAAGCATGTTGAGGGTATTGAGGTCGACAAAGCCAATATAGAAGTGATGGTTCAGTTACAGCCTCCCAAAACAGTGAAGGACATTAGGAGTTTCTTGGGTCACGCGGGTTTTATAGGTGTATCATTAAGGATTTTCCTAAGACAGCTAGACCTCTGACTCGTCTCCTCTGTAAGGAAACAAACTTCTTCTTTGATGAAGAGTGCCTCAAAGCTTTTCTGGAACTCAAAGAGGCCTTAGTGACAGCACATATTGTTCAAGTACCAGATTGGACTCTTCCTTTTGAGATAATGTGTGATGCAAGTGATTACACCGTGGGAGCAGTTTTGGGACAGAAGAAGGATAAGAAGCTCAATGTGATCTACTATGCTAGCAGAACACTGGATGGGGATCAGGTGAAGTACGCCACGACGGAGAAGGAATTACTTGTAGTGTCGTTTGCATTTGAGAAACTCATGTCCTATTTAGTTGGATCGAAGGTTGTTGTACACACAGATCATGCAGCTGTGAGGTACTTGATGAAAAAGAAGGATGCTAAGCCTAGACTACTTAGGTGGATTTTGCTGCTGAAGGAGTTTGATATGGAGATAGTGGACAAGCCCGGGATAGAAAATGGTATCGCAGATCACCTCTCTAGGATGCAGGTGAAGGAATCCCTTCCGATGAATGACGATTTGCCAGAAGAGCATTTGTTGAGATTTTCAATCAGACACTCGACCATGACACTCGATCAAGCCTTGGTCGAGTGTCTGTTTTCTTATCAGAAGAGGTGTTTTAGGTTTGGGTTGCAACTTGTCGGAACTAGTTTACTGGGGTATGCCGATCTGGTGAACTTTTTGGTAGGAGGAAAACTACCTAAGACTCTGCATTCTCATCAAAGGAAGAAATTTTTCAGGGATGTGAAGCAGTACTTCTGGGATGAACTATATCTCTACAAGAAAGGGTCTGATGGGCTGTTTAGAAGGTTTGTGTCAAAGGAAGAATTTAAGGGAATATTGGAGCACTGCCATGGATCTGCATATGGTGGACACTTTGCAGCATTCAATACTGCACAAAAGATTCTTCAAGATGGTTTATGGTGGCCATCCATCTTTAGGGACTGCTACGAGTTTATATCCAGATGCGGTTGTTGTCAGAGGATGGGTAGTATAAGTAAGAGGAACGAGATGTCTCAGAATCCCATCTTGGAAATGAGGTGCTTGAGAGTTGGGGAATTGATTTCATGGGACCTTTTAACCCACCATCTTTGGGAAACAGCTACATTCCAAATGGGTGGAAGCCATTGCATCTCCCACAAACGATGCAAAGGTAGTATTGGAGCTGTTCAAACACATCATATTCCCAAGGTTTGGAGTGCCGAGAGTCGTGATCAGTGATAGAGGATCTTATTTCATCAATAGAGTCTTTGAGAGCTTGCTCAAGAAGCATGGGGTTAAACACAAGGTGGTGACTCCTTATCATCCCCAAACCAGTGGGCAGGTTGAGGTATCCAATAGACAGATCAAGTCTATTCTGATGAAAGTAGTTGGGCTATCAAAACGGGATTGGGCCGCTAGATTGGATGATACTATTTGGGCCTATAGGACTGCTTTTAAGACACCGATTGGGAGAACACCTTTTCAGCTACTCTATGGGAAGTCGTGCCATTTGCTAGTAGAACTCGAATACAAGTCTATTTAGGCAACCAAGCTTCTGGATTTCGATTTCAAGACAGCCCAAGAGAAAAGACTGATAGAAATGCATGAACTTGAGGAGATCAGACTTGAAGCATATGACAGCTCTAAGGCATACAAGGATCGCACCAAAGCAGCTCATGACAAGAAGATTCAGCCTAAGACAATCACAGCTGGTGATCAAGTGCTTTTCTTTAACTCTGGGCTCAAGTTGTTTCCGGGTAAACTCCGATACAAGTGGTCCGGTCCGTTTAAGGTGATGCAAGTTCAACCATATGGAGCAGTTACCTTGACCAACAACAAAGGGGAAGAATTTACAGTGAATGGTCACAGGGTTAAGCTGTACTTGGCTAACTGCACGATTCCCGAGGGAACTTCGGTTCTCCTCGATGAGCCACCTCATCTCCAATGAATATGAGAGAATCAAGCTCGAGACTATAAACGAGCACAGTTAGGAGGCAGTCCCAAAGGTATTCTTTGTATATACATTCCATTTTGCATCCACATTCAGCATATTTAATTTCTTTCGATATTCTTATAGTTCTTGCCTTTAATTGCATTTATTTCATCTTACACTTGGAAGGGTTTTTGTACGTTTTGCAGGGAAGTGGGTTCCAAAACAGGACAGGTAGGACCAAAACCGACATGATGGGACAACAGTCGACCACGGTTGGTCGAGTGTCCCACTCGTGTGTCAGCTGCCATGTGACAGACTAACACTCGACCAAGCATGCTCGAGTGTCATACTCGAGTGTCCCACCACCTTGCCTATTCCGAGGGCTGCGCACCTATAACTGCCAAAAGCTGAAAAAGGGGAGACATTTACTGCGAAAAACGGATCAAATCTATCTTTAATGTCTTATCTTTTATATTTAATTTAAAAGATTTGATTTGATCCACATTCAAATTTGAAATTTGAAAAAAAAATCCCCCTTATCTCTCCTCCCCTATATAAAGAGGAGAACCCTCTCTCTTCTCATTCACACAAAAATTCACTCTCTCACTAAGAACTCTCTCTAGATTTTCTCTCTTTTGCAAAAGCTTTCTTGTGAAATCGAGTGCATGAGGTCTCAAGGGTTCAGTTCGATCAACCACTACTCATCCCTCAGAACATTCGTGACACTCGACCTCTACTGCTCGAGTGTCAAGCTCGAGTGTCACATATCCTTCCTTTTTCCGGCTAATTGATACCTTGTCTGAACGGAAAACCAACCATGCTAGTCTCCTCCGACTCAGAGCCAAGAACAATGCTCGATCCAGAAAGCAACCTTGGCAAGGAGAAATTTCTAGGAGCAAACCAAACAAAAAATAGCGAAGAAGGTTACTGATCCAATCAGAGAGTGAGTCAGGGGAAGAGAGGGAATACATGGATGAAGATGATCCAGAGCTGGGACGTGAGGAGGATGCAGAGGAAGACATGGAGGGTGATCTCGTGGATGAGACACTCCAAGAAGCAGGGTAAGGAGATCAAGAAGTTGAGGAAGCAAGGGAGATCATCATGGCTGGAATGGGGGAGAAAGAGATGAAGAATAAGCATAACGCAAAAAGAGCTCTCAATGACCTGGGACGGATGGATTTCGTAGGTACCCGCTATCCATGCAAGGAAGCATTGACTACAATGGGATTGACTAGGGATGTGGACCTGATGCTCCAGAACTGCGGACTGTCCACGTTTGTGTCTCATCTAGAACGTGCATACAAGGAAAAAACCATGCAATTTCTAGCCACTATCCAGATTGTTCTTTATGATGCAGACAATGTGCGTCTTCATGAGAGACAAGGTGGCGGGTACCTCATCTTCACAATTAGGGGCTGGGACTACCATTTTACTTTCAGAGCACTCCGAGAATTTTCCAGTTCCCAAGAGCCGAGTCTGAGAGTTATGGGCCGGATTTTGACAGAGTCGAACTAGATGATCTATGGCGCTCTATAACCTCAACAAGGAGCAGGTTTTCGTCAGCTCAATCAAAGGCCTCACTGATTCGGAATCCAGCTTTAATGTATTTTTGTATGATCCTTGCAAATACTTTCTTTTCACGCTTTACTACAGGTTCTATCAATCTTGAGGAGATGGAAATGCTGGGGACTGCACTAAAAGACATTGTTGGGACAAGGAGTGATGGTTCCCCGATAATTTGAGACAGAAACGAAGCAGGTCTAACAATCTAATTCGCTAACCAGATTGTCACATACTGCGATTGGGCGAGAGATAACAGAACTGGTGGACGTGATGGCAAAATCACCATTGGAGGACTCGCTACTTGTATTTTGGAAAGGTGTGGAGTGCCCATCAATGACGCAGAATAGGTGGATCCTTGGTTCATGAACGTCGACCATCTACGGATATGTCAGTTCCTATCCACCGCCGAGGTACAAGGTAAGAACGTCTACTCTTTTCATGTGATGTGATTTTCCCTAGGATATAACTCTGAAAATCGAGGCTAGAGAACTCGGAATCGAATGAAACTTGAGCAGCGGATAGATTGGAGTGTGAGAAACTCGTCTATGAGTTTTGAGCGTATTTGGACGAGGGGTTTCTGAGATATGACGGCAAAGTCTTTGAGAGACAATAGAACTGATGGATTGATGGAGAAGAAAAACGTGATGGTGAATAAGTAGAAGGGATTCAAATTCACGACGTGTAATGAAGTCCCTGATTCGAAGAATGCATTCAAAGAATCAGCAATTGAGAGAAGAACTCGTTTTTCTTTCAAAAGAAAAGTGTTTGCTATTATTCAACTCTGAAGTTTACAGCAGCGTTTTTGGGTTTAAATATAACCCTAAAAACAAAACAACATGTAGTTCTAAACAAAACAACATGTAGTCTGAAACTTAAATAAAAACAATGAAGCATTTAAATAAAAACAACGAAGCGTCCCACTAATTAGTGCACCTCAAAATCTACTAAGTACAAAACCAGATTGGTTTGTACATTATTCTCCTAATGGTAAGACTCCTAAGTAACTCGCCGTAGTGATTTCATCTACCTCATTAAAAACCATGAGAGAAAACCCAATTGGGACAAAATTCTCTATGGGAAAAAAGAGTACAGACTTCCTCACCTAAGTTACCTAGTTATCATTACCAGGAGAAGTCTTCAAGTTGGAGATGTTGAAGACTTGCATAGCTGGTGGCGAGAATGATCCTTCAGCCATGAGCGAGTAAGCTTCCTTAGCCAACTCCTTAGCTCTCGAACGTGTGATTGGTCCTACCAGCTCTGGTTCCTTAGCTTCTATGCTGCTCACGATCACATCAACCTGCTTAGACCAAACGCTTTTCTGCTGTTGCCAAACAGGATATACACATCGATAAGGATGGGGAGGAACACAGACTTCAACCCACCACTGGAAGCCTTATACGATCCCAACAATCCTCCACCACCTTCATCCCCTACCGACAGTGACGAGGTGGACCCTGAGGCATACTGTTTCGAGGAGTTCACCCTGCCACCACATATGGGAGCCCCAATCAAAGAAGCACACAAGAACATCAGCTTGCTTCAAAAGATGAACAAATGGCTCATGAAAAGAGTCAAAAAGCTGACTGCTAGTGATGAGACTAGACGACGGGAGAATGAGGAGCTGAGTAGAAGGGTAGCTGCTTTGGAAAGAGGTGGAGGATAGTCACCAAGGACGGTTCATCCAAGGCGCGCTTATGTATCAATGGATCGTGAGAGACAGCAGCAACCACCACCGACTAGGCACTCCTTCGCAAACACCGCAGAGTTCTCATATAGGCGGCCATCCGACCCAGGAGCCGCAAGCTCGAGTCGGACACTCGAGCAGCACCAGATCGAGCATCAACCGGGACACTCAACCATGGTGAGCTTGAGCGTCGACAGGACGACGACGGTTACATGGCTGCAATGCGGGACAAGGTCACCGACCACTGGAACCTCTGAGAGGTACAAATTCCTTTCTTTCATTGTATATACCATTGCATATTTTCTCTTGACTTGCTGGTCTAGGATCCTCTTTCAGGCTTTTATACACACAAGAGACTGTGTGATTTAAGTTTTGGGGAGGGTTCTAGAGGATATTTGACTCTGTCTTCTGTGATTCTTAGTTTCGATTTTCCTCATTTCATCATGTGCATTTCATTTAAGGCATAGAAAACCCAAAAGTAATTTTTTTTAGCATATTTGTGCATTTGCATTTCATTTAAGGCATAGAAACCCCATAAAAATTTGAAAAACCATGAAAAAACATCAGTCAAAAACAGAGTGTTCATGTAGCTGCATTGCATTCATATAGGATTGAGTTTAGAGTTTTTGGGAATCGTCTTGCTAATTATTGACAGTCTTGCTAGGTTGATTGGCTAGTAACCATATTGAACTTTTGGACTTGCATTCTTCCCTCTTGAACTATGATTGGTAGATCGTTAACCTTAGAAACCGGTGCTTATGTTGTGTCTCAAAAAGGACCAGATTTGTTTCCTCATAATCAGATTTAATTTTTGCCAAATTAGGGGCTTGAGATACATTGCATAAGATCCTTCCTTAGGTTCAGCTAGCTAAGTAGAAAGAAAAGCATAAGAGAAATATAGAATTATCCTTCTTACAACTCAGCTCAAATAATATGGTCTAAGATGAACAGGGATTGTGCGTAAACATGTACCTTCTTGTGTTCATCGATGAAACTATTCTGATGTTGCCTAAGATGAAACGGGACTGTGCGTAAACTCGTACTTTTTTGTGTTTCATTGATAAAGCTAATTCATTGATGCCTAAGGTGAACCGGGACTGTGCGTAAACCCATACTTTTTCGTGTCTCATTGATAAAGCTGGAGCAAATAAGTATGAGTTTGAGCAAATGTAGGAGTTGAAAATAAGAAGTGATTTAAATGTTGAATTAATGGTGTCTAACTGAATTTGAGGAAGTTGAATCCCAAGGTCATGGATCGATAGCCCTCTTGCGGTCTGCACTTATAGAAATAGGTTTCAAATCTGAGCTTCTTAGAGTCCAGCTAAGTATTAGGGAGTATTTGGTTATTATGATAAGCCTTGATGTAAGTAGATTGTGGTTTTTACAATAGAATGAGGGTTCACATGTGGAATATGGTTTTCAGCTTGATGAGTTGTTTGCTTGACGTAGGATGTTCCCATTGTTAGCAACCTCTCTCACCTTCTTAGCTCTATGCATTTGCTTGAGGGCAAGCAAAGACTAAGTTTGGGGGAGTTTATGTGTCTCCATTTTAGCACGTTTTAGAGGCATTATTTAGCATGTTTTGCATTCATACTCGCAATATTATCATTTTTTTAGGTCCTTTTAGGCTTAATTTTCATATCTAGTATTGGGCAATGCATACATTACATAAAAGACGGATTTCAGGTACTTTTGGAGCTTATTATGAAGTATTATGGACTACAATAAGACCTATGGGTAAATCGATTGGCCTAAAGTTGAAGTTCAAGATGTGATCTAGAAGATTTGGCATGTCTCCATGACACTCGACCATCACTTGGTTGAGTGGTTTTTCAGACCTGGGCGTTAACTTTTTTGTCAAAGTTGACTTTTTTAGGGCTTTTTGTAAAAAGGCCTATAAATACCCCCCTTATGTAATTAAGCAAACCCTAGAACGTTTTAGCCTCTTTTCTTTAAGCAAGAAAGACTTTTCTCCTTTTTCCTTTGTAAATTCCTTTTCTTTGAATCTTAGATCCTTGTTGATCTTTTGAGAATTCGATTTTTTGTTTTCAATCATTGTTGTTCATCTCTGTTTGATCTTTATGATGATGTTAATGGCTTACAATTCTGGGTTTATGTTTTTCATCATGAATATTGAGTAGATCAATTAGGGTTCTGGAGGAGATGGTGAGATTAGGGTAGATTTAGGGAATTCCAGACTTGTTTAGGGTTGAATAGGCTTAGATCTCTTCAGTCTAAGTGTCCTTAATGCTTATTTCTTTCTAATCAATTGAAATCTGATGGTTTGGTGTTTCCCACCCAAAAGGTGTTTGTGATAATGCTTGAAAATGAACTTAGGTTGAGATAACTTTTCCTAACTCAAGAGATTGACTGTCTAGGGTGTTATTAGGCTCTGTTAGGTCTGTGTTTAGTGCCTCTTGAGCCCTCTAATCGTTGGTGAGAATCAAGTCTGGTTAGGGTTTGAGAGAGGTCCCATTGCATGAGAATGAATGTGATTGTTGTGATTCCTTGCCTAGAGGTCGTCTAAATAGGTTGATAAACAAGAATGGAACCCCGAAGACTGCCTTGATCGTTGATCCTTAACCTCAAAAACCCACTTTCCTTAATTCAATTTTCGACTTTTCTATACTCTGTTTTCCCCATTAATTCTGTTTCTACATCGCTTTGTTCTTCATCATTGCTCTGTTTTTAGACGTTCTGTTTTGCGTTCTGTTTTTTACTCTGTTTTCACGTTCTGTTTTATTCTGTTTTTTTGCGTTATGTTTTCATTAAGTTTGATTAGCATAGAACCATTCCCCATAATCATTCTGGCTTAGATTAGGCTGAGTAGATTGCATCCAAATTGAATAGTTGCTAGCCCAATTGGATTGACACCTTATTGTACTGCGATTGATTACATAACAGTAGGTTATTTGATAACCGTAAAAACCATGTTATCACCTGAAAGAGTGATTTAGCTTTTGGGTGAAATGTATGAAGAAGAAGAAAGATGTAAGGTTGGTGGCAGTAGGTGTGGAAGGTGTGGGATGTTTTCGGTATATAAGAAGAAAACATGACTGCCATGTTGGGAAGAGGTGAATTACTGAGAGTATAGCAAAGGGTATGAGACAAGAGAGTTGTCTTGATTCCTTTTCACTTCTTTTTCTTGTGTCTCTTGAGAGTTGTAACTTATTTTTTCGACTAGTGGATTCACATCTATGAGCTTTGCTCACCGAGACGTACCAAGGAGGTAAGATCCTTGAGAACTCGTAAATCATTGCATCTAAATCCCCACAAGATAGATACCTACATCAAAACATACTTAATCTTGTTAGTGAACAAAATGAATAATACAAACAGTTTTCACAACAAGTGGTATCAGAGTTATCCTAGGTTCTATATAAGGTTGTTACCGTCAGTTTTCTCTTCTATTATTACTTGTAACTTTGTCAAAGTATTGTGATGTCAACAAAAGAGACAAGTATGAAGGATGAAAAGGCTGAGTACATGGAACCAACACAAGGACGTTTTGATGTTGAGAAGTTTGACGGAGAAGGTGATTTCTCACTCTGAAAATTCAAGATCTTGGCACAAGAGAAAAATCTAGGACTAGATGATCCACTTCTACCGGTTTATCTTGAAGAAGAGGCAAGCTTAGATCCAAAGGGTGCGGAGTACGACAAGAAAGCTGCTGAAGAAAAGCTTGAAAAAGCAAAAGTAGATCCAAGATGGAAAGCTAAAGATAAAAGGGCTAAGAATCTAATATGCTCTAGCTTAGCTGATGTAGTGCTCAGATCGGTTAAAAGAGAGAGAGATCTTCATATGACACATGGATGGCTTTGGAAGCTGAGTATCAGGTGAAAACGCTTCCGCACAGATTTAAGCTTAAGCAAAGATTCTATGCTTTCAAAATGGATACGGGAAAGAATTTGGACAAAAATATCGATGCTTTTAACAAGCTGATATCTGATCTAGGAAGTGTTCATGTTGATATGAGTGATGAAGACAAGGCAGCTATTCTCATGAATAGTTTACCAAAACAGTTTGACACCCTAGTTAACACCTTGAAGTACAGCAGTGGAAGAGAAACGATCACAGTGAATGATATTGTGAGCTCGGCCTATTCTCTAGAGATGGAGTTGAAAGAAAAGGGATTGTACAAGCTGCAATTTGCGGTAGAGGGTTTGGTCTTTCAGAGCAAAGGAAGGAGTGAAAAGGTGTCAGCTTCAAAGAGAAAATAAACGAATAAAAGGAGATCTAGATCTAGAGCCAAGAGTAAACAATGCTGGTTTTGCATTCATAGGATCACTTCAAAAGGGATTTTCCAAGAGAAGACATCATGAGAATGATAGTAAGTCAGAAAAAGCAGAAGCAAGTGTTGTTGAAGCGATGCAGAAGGAACAATTTATGCTTATGGCATCATATAGTAAAATTGGAGATGAGTGGATAATAGATTTTGGATGTTCATATCATGTGACATTTAGGAAGGATCTCATGTTTTATGTAGAAGAAATTGATAGAGGTGAAATCTTGATGGGAAATGACACTAGTTGTGATGTGGCTGCTATAGGAAAAATGAGGTTTCAGAACCCTGATGGCTTAATAGTGATTCTATCACAAGTAAGATTTTCGGCTATGGCTAGAAGGAACCTAACATCTCTGGGACAATTGAAAATGCTTAGATGCTGGTACACGTCTAGAAATTTTAGATTACAAGTGTTCAAGGATGAAAGGGAGGTCTTGACAGCTAATTACGAAGATACTTTGTATTTCCTTAATGGAAAACCAGAAATGGTTGAAGCTAATGTGGCATTAAAGGCAGAAAATCTGACTGATCTATGGCACAGTAGATTAGGACATATGAGCACTGCTAACATGAAGTTGTTAAAGGAGAAGGGGATGATAAAGCAAAGTGAGATCAAAGACTTCAAGAAATGTGAGCCGTGTATTTTGGGAAAGTCGTATCGAACATCATTCAAGAAGGGACTTCATGTTTCTGAGGGGCCTCTAGAATATGTTCATTTTGATATGTGGAGATCGCCATATGTAACTCCAAGCTTGGCGAGATGTCAATACTATATATCGTTTGTTGATGACTTCACAAGAAAGGTTTGGTTGTATTTCTTGAGAACAAAGGACGAGGCTTATGGGAAGTTTGTTGATTGGAAAACTTTGACTGAGAATCAAAGTGGAAAAAGGTTAAAAGTTTTGAGAACAGATAACGATTTGGAATACTGTAATAAGGCTTTTGATATTTATTGTGCTCGGGAAGGTGTTAAGAGGCACATAACCTGTCTGTATACTCCACAGCATAAAGGAATTGCTAAGAGGCTGAATAGGACAATTCTGGAAAAGGTTAGAAGTTTGTTGACAGAAACTGGGCTACCAGAATCGTATTGGGCTAAGGTTGCGTCTACGGTTGTCTACATATTAAACAGATGTCCTTCAAAGCCTATTGACTTTCAAGTACCAGAACAGTTATGGACAAGAAGGGAATTGGATTTTTCTCACATGAGAAGATTTGGCTATTTATCGTATTTTCATGTTGATCAAGGGAAATTGAAGCTTAGAGCTAAGAAAGGAATCTTCATGGGATATCCACAGAGAGTTAAGGGTTACAGAATATAGAGTTTGAAGGATAAAAGATGCACTGTAAGCAGAGACGTAATCTTCAATGAAGATGTGATCTATAGAGATTTTGAAAAAGTTTTAGTTTAATTTAAAAAAAAAAAAGGGACGTTAGCAAGAATAAAAGAGTAACTTTTGTGGTGCTTATGGATTCAAGGGAAGCTGGGAGATCAAATGATGTTGATCATGGCACATATCAAGGTGGAGTTATTCATGATCTGAATGATGAATCTGAAGAAGCAAATGTAGAAGCTGAAAAAGAATTGGAGGATGCTGGATATGATGATTATTTATTGGCTAGGGACAGAGGTAGAAGAGAAATCAGGCGTCACAGCAGGTTCATTGAAAACAATGTGGCATACTACGCACTAAATGTTGCGGATGTGGTGAATTTTGATGAGCCAAAAACATACACAGAGGCTGTAAATGGAAAGGATCGTGAATTCTGGATTGCTGCTATGAATGAAGAAATAGATTCTTGCAACAAGAACCAGATTTGATCAGACATTCCTATGACTAGTGACCTAAGAACCATATGGTGCAAGTTGATCTACAAAGTGAAACCAAGCAAACTAGGGGTTGAAAAAAAGAGGTTCAAAGCTAGATTGGTTGCTAAGGGGTTCACGCAAATTGAAGGAATAGATTATCATGAGGTGTTCATATGGTTAAACACACTATCATAAGGTTAATGCTTTCAATTATGGTGAATTTTGATATGGAATTGGAACAGATAGATGTGAAGACGGCGTTTATACATTGAAATCTAAATGAGAATATCTACATGCAGCAAACTGATGGATAGGAAAGAGAGGCAAGTGTATGTTTATTGCATAAGTCATTATACGGTTTGAAGCAAGCATCAAGGCAGTGGAATTTGAGATTCAATGAGTACATTCAATCACAGGGTTACATCAGAAGTGATTCAGAGAATTTAAGAAGGATTGCTACATTTATTTAATTCTTTATGTTGATGATCTAAGCATAAAAGTAGTGGGATACTGAGACAGTGACTATGCGGCTGACCTTGACAAAAGAAGATTTATAACCAGCTACGTCTTTCATGTTGGAGGAAACACCTTTAGCTGGAGATCTGGACTGCAGAGTCGAGTAGCCCTGTCAACAACGGAAGCAGAGTACATGTCACTAGTAGAAGCTGCAAAAGACGATGTGTAGTTAAAAGGGATTACCTACGAGATAGGCTTCAAAGATCTGGATGCGGAAATCTTCTGTGACTTTCAAAGCACCATATGTCTCACAAAAAATAGTGTTTATCACAAAAGAACGAAACATATGGCTGTCAGGATGAGTTTCTTAAGAGAATTAATAGAAGAAGAAGAGGTTATTGTGAAGAAAATAAATACCTTGGGAATCCGGCGGATATTCTGACAAAATTGGTGCCGGTTAAGAAGTTTGAGACGGCGTTGGATCGGCTGGGCTTGCTCAGCGATCAATTTTAGCGGCAGGAGAAGAGTCTTCTGGAGGTCTCTTCGGTATTCTTGCATGTCAAAGAGGGGATCAAAGGAGACGGCTGGAGTCTCTCCTGGTGTTCGATATTCTTGGATGTCAAAGAGGGGAACAGAGAAGATGGCGAGAGTTCTTACTCTGTGTATCGGTATTTGTGCATGTCGAGCAAAGGTGCAGAGGTGACGGCTGGAGTCTCTCATGGTGTTCGATGTTCTTGCATGAAGGATGAGGAACAGAGATGATGGTGTATTCTCTCTGATTTTTTTGGGTCGCGGTGAAGAAAATGAGAGAATATCTCTCGGTTTTTGGAGTGTGACTGAAAAGATGGTGAAGTCTTTTGGTATTTGGTTTGCGGCGGAGAAGATGAGGGGTTCTCTTGGAACTCAAATCGCAATGAAGATGTCGAGGGGTTCTCTCTCGATTCTTGAGTAATGGCGAAGAAGACGAGGTGGAGAGTGTGGACCGTCTTCTACGCTTCGTGACTTGTATTGGGCCATGATCGGCTGAATCGAGCTGTTGGCCCATTAGTCGAAGAAGACAGTCATAATGGCTTCTAATGGGCTGCGAACTTGGGTCATTTACTTGGTCTTCTTCTTCTGTTCCTGAAAGAGTAATTTAGCTTTAGGGTCAAATGTAGGAAGAAGAAGAAGAAAGATGTCAGGTTGGTTGCAGTGGGTGTGGAAGGTGTACGATGTTTTCAGTGTACAAGAAGAAAACAGGACTGACCATGTTGGGAAGAGGTGAGTTACCGAGAGTAGAGCAAAGGGTGTGAGAACAGAGAGTTGTCTTGATTCCTTTTAACTTCTTGTTCTTGTGTCTCTTGAGAGTTGTAACTTGTTTTTTCGACTAGTGGATTCACATATGTGAGCTTTGCTCACCGAGACGTACCAAGGAGGTAAGATCTTTGGGAATTCGTAAATCCTTGCATCTAAATCCTCACAAGATAGATATCTACATCAAAACATACTCAATCTCGTTAGTGAACAAAAGGAAGAATACAAACAGCTTTCACAACACAAATTGTTCGGAAACCTCATAAGCCACGTCACTACTCGGGTTATACCTCTAACTGCCACGGTGTCCGGGTCTGAGCTTGAGTGCGCATCTTTCAGCTTCAAATAGAAATATCAGCAAGGATTCCACCTAAATGCCTAAGAAAGGAAGCGTTTGCTACAAACATCTGCACCATAATTAGCTGCCCAAGCGGCATACCTAGTTGGAACTAGGATGCCGTAAACGCTGGAGTAATCCTCGGCCTGAGCATTGAGCACAACTTTTAAAGCAAAGAAAGACACCCGAGAATCGAACTGCATATTCATGGTAATATGCTATGTCGTAGTTGAAGAAGACGAGAAGGCATTTAGCTAACAGCAATGTGACTCCTTGGGCGACATCATGTTATAGACTAGGTGAGGCTCGTTGAGATGGTAGAATACTAATAGAAAGAAGCGTTTCAACAAAAACACAGCAAGAAAAGATAATACTTAGTAGATGATTAAAATAAATTACTTTCAGGATGAGGTGAGGATTAAACCAGACCTCACTGATCCCTCCACTTTATCAATAATTCTTTCCTTTTGATTTTTAAAATTCATCTCAAATCCTTTAAATCAACTAAATATATACCAACTTGGTCTGTACGAAAACAATTATCCAGATGATTTGTGACTGGACCCACCATGACATGAGAACCCTAATTATACGCATTTTTTACTTTCGTTTTATACCAGCGACAGAAAATCCAAAATATGTGTAAACAAAAGTTCAATGATGCTCAAATTTGAATGTTGTTGAAACAAAATTGTATACAAACCAAAACAAGAAGGAAATTAGACAACATTGAACAAAGGGATCAGAAGAAAACAATTTCTTAGTGACTGTCATCAGCTTTAGGCCTTGTGTTAATAAGCATTTTACGAAGCATTGTATTCTCATTCATCAAAGTAGAAATCTTTTCCTCAAGCTGATCATTATTGTTCTGCAACTCATTAGCTCTTGATTCCAAATCACTCACATACACTTTTTTCCTCTCCCTCGCTTGTTGCGCTGAGACTCTGTTCCTCAACAATCTATTGACCAAATTTATACACATTCATCAGTTTCCTTTCACCAATTGATCAATTTCACAAAAATAGTAACAAACAGAAGAAGAAGTAAAATGGTTTTTACTTGTTACCTCTTGAGGCTTCTGTACTCTTTATCAACTGGGTTTCTTCCACGGCGACGTTTGGCGGTGGAGTTTCCGTTTTGACTCGGGTCAAGCTCCGGATCATTGTCTCCATTATCAGCACTGCTGCTTAAAGCACATGTCGATGCAGCTGCTTCCATGTCTGGAACCATCAGCAACTCTTCATCACTCTCCTCTGAAAAATCATAAAAGCCAAACTTTTCTAAACCATATTAAGTATAGAAAGATTCAAAAAGAATCTTCGAAGAATAGCTACCAGTTTTGTTCTTCTTAAGGGAAGAAGATGAGCTCGAGTGCCCATTGGGTCGTTCAAGAGACATCAGATATATTTGTCTTATGAGATTTCGTTAAAGACCAGAGAAGTAAGAGAGGATGAAGAGAATATCAAACCAATAAAAATTGCATCTTTCTCTGGGACCACTTGAAGTCTGAAATCAATCCATTACCATATAACTCTGCAACTCATTTTAGAACAAAAGAAATTGAGAAAACTTTTGGTTGGCTAATAAAAGAACACGTATGTTTCTGTATGACCACAAATGCAACCGTTTCAATCCAATGATCAAAACTGGGGAAAAGGGTTAGTTTCAAAGTAAAAAGTTTAAATCGTACTGATTTCAACACGAGTTATAAAGCAGTCCATAATCTTACATAAACTATTAAAAATTTAAATAATAATATGAATTTTAAATTTTAGATTAAAATCAACATTAACCGTTAAAACATTAGTTAACTGATAAATTTTCATTAATGACATGTATACAATAAAAAAAAAAGTAAATACACATTGTAGTGTTACCAACCAGCTAATAGTTTAAGCACACATACTGTTTTTTTTGTTGTGATTCTTATTTCGATCTAGCAGAGTAAAAAGAATATTTTACGCTATTAGTATTAGTAATATATGATCATGGACCGAAAGAAAGGATTACAATCGAAAATCATATCTTTTTCTACCTAGAAATCTCAAGATTAATCTCCAATACCTATAAAACTTCGGGTTTTCTTCTTACTCAACACGTTTACATACAGTGGCGGAACCAAAATTTGTTTTTATGGGGTCGAAATATTTTCTTTAAAAATAAGATATAATCTATAATCTAATCTAAAAATATATTAATATAAAATATATACTAAGATCAAACATATTTTCAAAAACTTTGGTCATTTTTCATTTTTTACATTGTCCTACACGTATGTTCTTACAATTTCTTTTATATTTTTCTAAAAACACTCATATATCCTAGGTTTTGTGATACATGGCATGGTTGGATTATGGAATGTATGCGTCTATGTCTTATTCTGTCCTCTCTCGTGGGTTGCCATAGAGATCCCTTATCTTCATTTTTATTCATCTTGTATGTCGAGGCTTTGATTCATGTGACTGCGGAAGGCTAAAATGATACTATCATCTCATGAATCATGTTAACTAGGGACTATCCATTTGCGCAAACACTCTTCTTTGTGGATGATAGTATTTTTATGTGCAAGGCAACCTTTAGAGAGTCTGCGAAGATTCTTCGTTGCCTAAAACTATATGGTGATGCCTCGGGTCAGCAAATAAATTTTGATAAATCTGTTATTACTTTCGGATCCAAGATTGATCCAACCATGGAGCGATGTCTGAATTTGTTTATGGGTATTCACCAAGAAGAAGGTTGATGTAATCATGGCGAGCACCAAAAATACAAGAGCAAAGGCTACAAAATCAAAAAGAAAATAAATCGGACTTATTCATGAGATTTTGAAGATAAAGTGATTTTAAAAATTCATTGTGATATTCTTTATCAAATCTAGCCCATTTGAAGTCATTTACAAGTCAAAATCTTAATGGGCTGCCTATGAGTAGTAACCGAAATTGGAATTTATGGGGCAATTAAAGACAAGAAGACATGCAAAGACTACGGGAAACTGTTTAAGTCAAAGTTTTTTTATCCCTTTATGGTCTTAGATTAGTTCCAAAGCAATTAAATTGTTTTTTTATTTCTAAAACAACTAGGACTAGTATTTTCTCTATAAAAACATGTAAACATTTTTGTGAATAATAAGTTTGAATCTATTTTTATGTTTGAGAGTGTTTCTCTTATTTTTGGAAATCATGGATCTCTTTTCGTTTGTCGAATTTTGATCTTTTCCAGACTTATCAAAAGGCTTTTCCTCAACCTTTGAAGGTGTCATTCACTTCACCATCTCGTCTTTGAGTTCGTTTGTCATCTCCAACTCGAGCATGTCCACTCCATTAACTTTTCTTTGAGTTCATTTTACGTCTCCAAGACAAGACCATTCACTCCATCATCTTGTCGTTAAGTTCATTTGTCGTTAAGTCGAGCATATTTACCCCACTATCTTGTTTTTGAGTTCGTTTGTCGTCTCCAAATCAAAAATATCTACTCTAGATCCTCCAAGTGAAAAAATTGGGATTGATTCCTTTGTGAAATCGTATCAGAGGTATTGGGAAACACCTAGGTGTGCTGGAATGTATGGACGGCTCTAAACGAGAGCTTTTGAGCTACATCACTGATAGATTATGATTACATTGAGGAATAGGTGATTCTTGAGAGGAGAGTAATGATAAGGCTCCTATTTGTGAGAAGACTTGACATGTCAGTTAGACTCAATAATGAGAGTAGTGTCGTGCATTACTTATTAGGGTGATCGGTCTAACTCCACCCTGAAACTTTCAAATAATTATGAATGTACCTAAACATTGAGACGCTTGTTATTTGCACTCAAAACTACAGTTAAAATTCTAATTCCACCCAAACTATTACACATGGTACCAGTACGGCCCAAAATTTGCCACTCTTCTTAATTGCACACAAAATTTAAACTAAAAAGTCTAATTCTACCCAGCTTTTGAATATTGAATTTTTATGAAAATAAATAAAAATATTGAATTCAGACCCGGTCTATACCCGAACTGAACCCGATCCAAAAAAATTAAATACTCGAATGAGTCTTAAATCAATGGAATCAAAAACCTAAAAAAACTCGACCCGTAAATGGCTACGTTGGCAAAAGCTCTCAAAAAAGTTGCCACGCTTATAGCCTTGCTTTGAAAACAAAAATCGAGGCTTACAACTGAT
Organism: Lepidium sativum; assembly: GCA_023374145.1. Classification (NCBI taxonomy): domain Eukaryota; kingdom Viridiplantae; phylum Streptophyta; class Magnoliopsida; order Brassicales; family Brassicaceae; genus Lepidium; species Lepidium sativum. Next base: position 88,413 of record JAKUCM010003462.1, read on the forward strand.
CATAGATCTGGTATAAAAAAAATTAACTGACGTCATTATTAATACAGAAGCTTCACATCAGATAACCGGTGAAAAGTCTTTGTTACATGACCTGAAATAAATTCTTCCTTCAAGAGTAATGTTTCGTGATGGTCGTAAGTCACGTTACTACACACGTTGGCAATATGGTTTTTAATGCGAAACATATACTTAAATAAGTCTTATATGTGCCTAATTTTAATTGTACTCTCTAATTTCAGTGGCCAAACTTCTTAAGAAAACCAGGGTATAACAACATTCACTGACACACTATATATCTTGCATGAACGTTTTACGTGGACCTTGATTGGATTCGGTGAAGAGAGAGGGGTTCTTCCTCGAACAAGATAACTTAGTTACAATTATCTCAGGCAGTATTACGACATATTTGCCTTGGCCATTTTTCTTCTAAATTTTTGCATTTTTTAAAATCTTTTTAATAAGGATAATTGTGGACTTGGGACCACACCATTTCGTGTGATATTTGTCTCCGAGCTAAGCAAATATCACACCATTTCGTGTGATATTTTTCATGATATTTCTAATAAAGTGTCTCAACCGTTTCAGTTGATTCATTCTGATGTGTGGGGTCCCTATTGAGTACTTTCCACAATTGTTGATGCTTACTTCTTAACTATCATTGACGATTATTCAAGAACTATATGGACATATTTGGTTCTTGAAAAATAAAACCTATTAACTCTTACTGACTCGGCTACTACTCCTGTTGTGTTGCCTGATGAACCTTCTGTGTTACTAAAAATGTTTGTAACCAATACAGCTACATTCACAACTACATCTCTCTCTCGTCACTCCTTCAACTCCAGGGTCTTCTGAAACGTCCTCAGGTAATATTGTGTATCTGATTGCTAATTATATTTCCGACAAGTGTTTTTCCCTTAGTCAAAAAAGCTTTCCTAGTGGCTGTTACTTCTAATTTTGAACCAGTTTCGTACAAAGACGTTGTACAAGATCAAGAGTGGCATTACTCAATGGATGATGAACACTCTGCACTATTGAAGAATAATACTTGGGTTGATCTACTTTTCCACCCGACAAGAAAGTAATTAGAAGCAAGTGGGTTTATCGTATCACGTATAATTCTGATGGAACAATTTCTCGATACAAATCTCGTCTTGTTGCTCTTGTAAATCGTCAAACTGAGGGCGAGGATTACACAAAAATGCTTGCACCCGTTACCAAACCATCTACTATCCATGTCTTGATCGATGTTTCTGCTGCTAATGGTTGGGAAGTTCATCAAATGGGTGTTCAAAATGCTTTCTTACATGGAGATTTGGAAGAGGAAGTTTACATGAAACATCCTCCATGTTATGAGATCTGGATCCAATGAAAGTATGTCTTCTCCCTAGTGTTGGTTTTCTAAGCTCCCTAGTGTGGTTTTCTAAGCTTCGAACATCCTTACTTGCTAATGGATTTCAGCAAAGCAAAGCTGATACATCCCACTTATCGTTTACAAAATACGGCATCATTTTGCATATATTGATTTACGTCAGCGACTTTGTTGTGGCTAGTAGTGATATTTGTACATTGACTCGCTTTAAGGCTTATCTAACTCAGTGTTTTCACATGAGTTGAAAACGAAATAGGAAATTCGGTACACACATTTTTGTGATACGTAATTTCTTATTAAAAAAATCTAATATACGACGTACAGACATATTTAAATATTAGTTTCCGTTGTTAAAACGTCTCTATTTTGCAAGTCTTTTAGGACAAAATGGTTTACAACGATTTAAAGACAAAATTTAAATTAGATATTTATGGTTAGTTACATACGTTTTAAATTACTCGTATTTGGTTTTGGGTTATAAAATCATTGTTAAATTTTTGTCTATATAAGGAGGAGGTCTCTCTTCGTAATTCATAACACAACACACCAAAAAAAACTTGTTTGAGAGAAAAAAATGTTCGGGAGAAAAAAAAACGTTTTCAAGAAAAAATAACGGTTTTGGGAAAAAACCATAAAATGTCTTTTGGGGGAGATATATTCGAGCAACGGAAGTGAATGTATATGCATAGAGATGCTACTGGAAGCATGAAAAAGGAGTTTATGAACAGGGCAGAAATATTCATACACCAGGCAAGTCAAACTGAATTCACGCTTGAATCGGGTAAGATGTTTTGTCCTTGTCGAAAATGCAAAAATACGAAATTTTCCCGAGTATAAACTGTTTGGAATCATCTATTAAATAGAGGGTTTACACCACATTATTACATTTGGTTTCACCATGGGTAAGGTGATAGTGGTGGTGGGAATGATGAAGCAAATAGTAGTAATTTTAATAATGTTGAAGTTAATATATGTGAATCGAGTAATTTGCATGATGTTGGTTATCAGAATGAGATTCATGGGGTTGTATAGCATGATATGATGCATGAGATGGTCACATATTCATTTTGGGAAACTAATACTGATCAATATGTAGTTTCCAAGGCACCTAATTTAGATGCAAAAAGGTTTTATGACATGTTAGATGCTGCAAACCAGCCTCTCTACGAGGGATGTAGAGATGGTCTATCTAAATTATCATTGACAGCTAGGATGATGAACATAAAAACAAAATGTAGTTCATCTTAGTCATGCATGAATATGTGGACAGAATTGTTCAAAGAGTATTTGCCGGAAGACAATGAGTGTGTTGAATCATATTACGAGACTCAGAAATTGGTGTTTAGTCTTGGGTTGCCTTGCTAAATGATTAATGTTTGTATAGAAAATTGTATGATCTATTGGAAAGATAATGATTTGTTACCAGAATGTCGATTATGTAAGAAGCCAAGATATAAGCCACAAGGGAGTGGGCAGAAGAAGGTCCATATCAACGGATGTGGTACTTACCAATAACAGACAGGTTGAAGAGATTATATCAGTCTGAAAGGAAAGCAGCTGCAATGAGATGGTATGTAGAGCATTCACAGACGGATAGAGAGATTAGTCATCCTTCAAATGCAAAGGCATGGAAACATTTCAATACGGTACACAGAGATTTTGCTAGAAATATTAGGAATGTTTATCTTGCTCTATGCACCGATGGTTTTAGTCCTTTTGGAATGTCTGGCAGACAATATTCTTTCTGGCCAGTAATCCTTACGCCTTATAACCTTCCTCCGCGGATGTGCATGGAAACATAATTTTTATTCCTAAATATACTAGTTCATGGTCATAGGCATTCAAAGCGGTCGCTTGACGTATTTTTGCAACCTCAAATTCATGAGTTAAAACAGTTATGGACGCATGGGGTTCGAGCATATGATTGCTCATCCCAAACAAATTTTACAATGAAGGCGGTGCTTATGTGAACAATAAGTGACTTATCTGCCTATAGAATGTTATCAGATTGGACAACACATGGAGATTGGCTTGTCCGTATTGCCTTGGGAGGACAGATGCATTCCAACTGAAGCATGAAAGGAAGACGTCTTGGTTTGATTGTCATCGTCGATTTCTTCCTATTAACCATCCATACAGACAAAACATGACTCTAATTAGGAGTAAAGCTAAGGTAAAGGATCCCCCACCACTGTATCTATCAGGGGAAGAAATTGAAGTAAACATGGATTATTGTGGTGCTTTAGCAACTGTTCCTCGATGAGGTAATTGGCATGTTCCTAGTAATATGTCGGACTATTTGGACAACATCATAATTGGCATAAAAAGATTATATTTTGGGAGCTGCCATATTGGAAAGATTTGCTTATTCGACATAATTTGGATGTGATGCCCATCAAGAAGAATTTTTTCGAGAATATCATGCATACGATACTGAACATAGCCGGTAGGACTAAGGATAATAGAAATTCACGATTAGATTTGCCAGATATTTGTTCTAGAAGTGAGTTGCATATCAAAAGCGACATCAAAATTCCAGTTCCTATATTTAGGTTATTATTGGAGGCGAAAACAACGTTATTCAATTGGGTGTTATCAGAAGTGAAATTTCCTGCTGGTTATGTTTAAAATCTCTCAAGATGTGTTGAGCAAGGGCAAAAGTTTATAGGGATGAAAAGTCAAGACTGTCATGTGTTCATGCAACGACTACAACCATTTGCTTTGGCCGAGTTACTTCCGAAAATGTACATGAAGCACTTGCAGGTATTTGTTTTAACATAATTAAGTAATGGATATATACATATATATATATATCACTTATACATGTGAGTTATATATTTTAGGTAATGGGGATTTTTCGAGTTTTGAGTGCACGAACACTCACAGTAGAATGTTTGGAAAAACTTTCAACGAATATACCGCTCTTGTTGTGCAACTTAGAGAAGATATTCCCTCCTTCGTTCTTTGATGTTATGGAACATCTGCCAGTGCACCTTCCTCATGAAGCATTACTGATTGGACCTGATCATTTTCGATGGATGAACCCATTTGAGCGGTTTATGAAAAATCTTAAGTGCAAAGCAAAGAATCTGGCAAAAGTCAAGGGGTCACTTTCGATGGACGTACTACTTTGCACACACCTTTCACACACGAAAAAGAGCACCTATGAGATATGATGATGGTGGAGTTCCCCCAACTTATGCAGTGGAGGGAGTTCCTGATATCTTCTCCCCAATTGGTCATATCAGTGGCAAATTAAAAGAAGTTTGATGGAGTAGTCCCGAAGACCGTCACGTGGCACACACATATATGATTCTGAATTGTACTCAAGTGCTTCTGTTTGAAAGGTATATATATATGTATCTGAATTATATATATTTAATATTGTATATCTAGTATTACTAATAGAATTAACATATTTTTATACATGTAGTTTATTTGTAAGTCAGGTAAAAGAAACTATTGAAGGAATTTCAGATGCAGAAGTACTTAAGCGGAAAGATATGCACTTTGCATTCTAGTTGAAGGGCCATGTGAGAATTAATTGTATAATTATGAGAATTCTAAATACGTTATAATTAATTTATAACTGTGTATACAGGTTGACTATGATGATCCATTCTATCCACCATGGTTTCATGATTTGATTCAAGGTCCAATTGATAAGATAACAATGACACCCATGTATTTAACCAGAGGATACACATTTCATACCTTTGAGTACGGTGTAAGGCGTGCAACCGCCAATTGGGGAGTATGTGTGAAGGGTAAAACCGATTTTTATGGGGTCTTGCAAGATATTATCGAAGTGGAATTTGTAGGATCAATTGGATTGAAATGCGTGCTATTCAAATGTGACTGGTTTAATCCCATAATTATCAGAGGTGTTCGATACAATAAATTTGGAGTTGTGGATGTAAATGGAAGAAGAAAATACAACAAATTTGAGTCTTTCATCTTAGCATCCCAAGCAGAGTAAATTAGCTTCATTCCATATCCTAGGATCAAAGAGTTTGGAATCAATTTGGTTAGGTACAGTAAAGATCACTCCATGTGGTCGAATTATTAGAGGTGGAGATTTACCCTTGCAAGAAGAATCATGTACATCTATACAAGTGTCTGATCAAGCTACAGAGCTAGTATTGCTAATTAATCCGGAAAACCAAGAATACGAAGATCTCCCTACTGATGTTGTTGACGACAAGGATCGTGACGAGTTGATGAAAGTGATAATCCGAATAGTAGAAATGATAGTAATGGTGAAGAATCTGATTGAAACTGTTGTTTAACATGTATGAAACACGTTAGAGATTTAATGTATCTTCAACAATCTATATTATATCAATCAGAGTTTATTAATCATATGAATTTAATAAATTAATTATGTATGCTAACTCGATAACATATACATAACCGTTGAAAACATAGATATTACAATCAAAATATATACATAAACCAAAAAAACGCATTGCAAAAAAAAAACGTTGTAAAGTCAACGGTACAAAAAAAAGAAAAATAAATCATTGTAAGTAGATGGCAAAAATAATAAACATCGTAAAGTCGACGGAGAAAAGGAACGTCGTAAAGTCGATAGAAGAAAACGCCGTAAAGTCGATGGTAGAAGGAAACATCGTATATTCGATGGCACCGAAAACGTCCTAAACGTGATGGCACCCAAAAACGGCATAAACGCTATAGCACCCAAAAACGTCGTAAATTTGATGGCACCCGAAAGCGTCGTAAACTCAATGGCACCCAAAAATGTCGTAAAATCGATGGTATATACCATCAACCAGTTGCTCTCTATTGTGATTCTACTGCAGCCATACACATAGCCACTAACTCTCTTTTTCATGAACGAACCAAACACTTGGAGCTTGACTGTTACATGGTTCGTGAGCATGTTGAGAGTAGTCTTCTCAAGACTCTTCATGTCCGAACTACTCACCAACTTGCGGATGTGTTTACTAAACCTCTATTTCCGACTGAATTCAAAATTTGATAGGTAAAATGGCTCTATCTTCAATCTTTGAACAATCTTAAGGGGAATATTAATGTAATTAAATTCGGTTTAGTTCAATTTATATTTCGGTTTACTCTAAACTGTTCTCTCTTGTGTATAAAAGAGAACTCTGTAATTTGTTTCTCTTTTTTCTCAAGTTGAATAAGAGAATCATCATCTTCTTCTTCAATTCAATGTCGTTCCTCTAATAATATGCTAAAAAAAAGAGAAGAGTAGGTGTGATCAGTTCTTTTCAATAAGGAGTTATTAAGCGATTGATCCCTGGTTGTATCGTAACTTCGATTGCGTCTGTGTTAGATACCCATCTCTTGGATTTAGGTGAGGCGTTGTCTCTATTTTATCGACTTTTTAAATTTCATATCTACAAAAAATCACAGCCAAAATTACGGTGGAAATATGAGGCGGTTACCGCCGTGGATGGTCGGTGGCGCATCCAACGACGCAACATCAACAAACAATAGCTCAAAACCAGAAGCTTCCAAACCAAAACGACCGAGAAAAAGAGTAAAAACTAAAACGACCGAGAAAGACTCAAATCTCCATTCAGAGGAACCTGTGCCAGTTGATAACAAAATCAGAGAAGAGGTTAAGCTTAGAGGTGGTCCAGAGATGGTTCAATCTGTGACTAGTCCATCAGATGAGGATTTTACAAGTGATGACTTATTAAGTTTTGCTCAGGAGGTAATGCGATTCTATTCCACAATTTTTGGGTATCAGTTATTGGGTTTATTTATACAAAATTGGTTTTAGAATTTGAACTTTTAAATGGATTCATAACAGTTTTATTGAAACGTTTATTTGACCAAGTCTTAACTCTTCCGTTTCTTTTTCTTCCACATCTCTCTTAAATGGTCAGTTTTTGTTTTGATAATCTTAATTGACGAAACGATTTAATGAAAGTATCGTTGAGATCGTGGCTAAGATATCTCTCATGGACAATTGATAAAGCTTCTATTTAAGGGATGAGCTGGTCAATTTTGAGAGAGGATTCAAACGCTCATCTTCTAAATGCTTCTCTTTCTTGTTCTTTGAGAGTTTCACCTCCATGATGGAGTGCAGTGAGTTTGTCTTGTTTGTCCTGCACCTGGATTAGGCAAATTTTTCGCTCAAGAGCAGTATTAATTTACGACTCTGCATCTTGTTTTGCTTCTTCATCTTCTGCAATTCTGTTTTTCTGGGTTTGGGTTCCAACATCAGTGGTATTCACTAAATTGTATTATTAATGTTCTGTTCTATATATATCCACAGTATGTCCAAAGTGATCAAGCTCAGACAAAAACTGAACGTGAAATTTTGTCAATGTCTGAATCCATGCCAGTTCTGGATGACTTATCAACTCAAGGAGGAACCAGCGATCCAACAAAACAGGACATGTTAAATTTGCTATTGGGTCCATTTTTCAAGAAACACTGAGATTTAAATGTTGAATTTTCAAGAAACACTGTGCTTCCAGCATATACGTTAAATGTTGAATTTTTTCGTTTCACTATTTGATAAAGCTTTAGATTTAATTTAATTTATGAACATATTAACAATATGGAAGAAAGATTGTACGAGCGATAGAGTTCATAAGCCCAAGGAGAAGAGCAAACGAAAGCATTAGTGCTCGCGAAAATGAGATTTTCTCAGTTTGGGCAACCAAAGGACCGAAAGCACACCACTTTCTCAAGCGCATCAATTGAAGTGCTGCCTTTACTTATTCAATCACACACACAGACACACACGCACATCAAAATCAATAGACAAAAAAGACGATACAGAGGGCTCTAAGATTGGTATAGACCACTTTGATGGCTATAATTATATAGCGACCGCCACAACTAAAAACCCTAGTTGTTCGCTTCATGGAGTAATGGGCTTGTTTATTTTTCCTCTATTGGGCTTAGAAGAATCATTCATCTGTTCTTGTACAAACTTTTTCAGCCCAACTTCTTTAGTTTCATTTATTTCCACCACGGTTACTTAAGTGTGCACCGGGTCGGGTAGTAAATGGTAAACAATTTAGTTAATTTAGCTGGATTGGATATATTCTACAATTTATTTATTATTATTTGTATATATTACAATTTCATAATTTTTTATTATTTAAATAAAATATATAATTAATTATATATTAACAAAATTTGTGTACTTTTTGTATTAAATATGCACATTTAAGTATTTGTTTTGGTTCAAATCTGATAATGCACTCTCTTAATATTTATTTGAATATTTTATAGATTGAGTTTGGATTGATATTGATAGAGCATAATTAGATTTTGGTTATTTGTTAAGAATTCAGGTATTATTCGAAAATCTATCTCATTCGGTTTGGATCGGATTCTGATTTATGTATTTTTTTTGTCAATTAATTTAATGGCTTTTAAATCTCACTCCTACTACTGTATGTAGGGGGTTTGATCTCTGGTGCCTTGAAGATTTGTAAAGTGACTACACCACTGGGCCACTTGTCTTTGGCGATTTATGTATTTAGAAAAAAATACTAACTAAAAATTCTAACAAAATTCAAAATCTAAATAAAAATTAGAATATTTTGGATGATCCAAAATGGAGTACAACATTATTTATTTATTAATTAAACTAATATATTAAATTTTACAATTATTTCGTGGCTTACTACGCCTTTCCTCGTCTCTGGATGTCTAGGATAAAGTCACGTTTTTCAATTTAGAATTGAGTAGGTGCTTGCATTTTTGATAGACACCAGACTGAGGTATGAAATGAAAGACGAGTTTAAGTCGCTTTGGGCTCAAGCTTAGATAGACTAGTCCAATGAGTCCAAATGGTGGGCGGCCTATCACGAATGACTTTCTTCGGCCTAATTCAGAGTTGTCCGACTCGGCAAACTGCTGTCAAAGAAGTTGATATTCCTAATACAAAATTTTACCAAATTCAGTCACCATTTAATTTTAATTTATTCGGTTAAATTCCATTAAGAAAATCTGTCATATTTCATAATCCAGCTAAATGTAGCCAAATTTCTAAGTGCAAAATTGTTTGAAGGAATCTTATGTGGAAATTTAGAGAATTTAAAGCAAATGTAAAGTAAGAAGAAGAAAACATGTACATTTAGCAAGTGTGTTGTGTAGAGGATTTTGTTTTGCAAATTGATCTATGCACGTTTGGGATGTGGATGTAGATTTTCTGATAAACATTATGTCAACAGTGTAGTTACATTTAAATCAGATGTGTTAATTTCAATAAATTTCAACAAACTTTCATGTATTGCAACTAGAGCAGGCTACATTTGCAAATGGAATATATTTTTTCCCTAGTGGTTTTTGTGACCTAAGAAAAAAGGAAAATAACAAAATCGGTAATTTGAGTTTAATAAGAAATAGCTTGTGTCGCCGGAGGTACGTTTACCATCAATCAGACATTCGAAGCTCTCTTTCCCTTTTTACCGCGCTTCATTCACATTCTCTTGGACGGAGATCAAGTCTTACCATTTCCAGATCGAATTGACCCCAACGAAGATCAAATCTGGTATCCGCTCAAAGAATCACGAGTAGCTCGAATTGTTTTCTTTAGTCTTTAGTGCGTTTTTCGGTTGCTATATATGTTCAATTCCAGTGTGATCTCCATTTTCTGGGTTATTGATTTCGTTTTCCCTTTTTTCCGAGTTTGGATCCAGTCAAGTGATTTTAGATGCGTCAAAAGCTGGATTGATTGTAAATCTTATCAATTTTGGAGTGAGAGGATCAATGGGATGAGATAAACTAAACTCTGTCTTAAATTGACTAAGTTTTGCTCTTCTGTGATGCAGTTTTGTGGGTTTTGAGGAATGAATTTCTTGCTTCGATCTGCTTCTTCCGCTACTCATCGTCCCCCGGTGAGCGAACCACCAGCTCCTCCGCCTCAACCTTCGCCCGAAACAACAAAGCCAGCGACTTTGGAAGGCCTGATAGCCGAAGAGCCTTTCCCTCAATATCCATCAGTAGAAAATCTTGATCGTGTAGCTGACGGATCTAGAGAAGATGATGGTAATGGAGAGTCAAATGTAGAGTCTGGTGGCTCTGGTATAGAGACATTCTCAGATGTTTCTGAGGAAGAAGGATGGATCGCCATTCCATATAGTAAGAACTTATTCTCTATACCTACATTTTACAGTTTTGAGTTTTAAGTATTGATTTAAGTGCCTTAGCTACTTATCCTGATGTTGTGGTTTCTTATTACAGAGGAAATCCCAGATAACTGGTCTGAGTCATTTGATATTGATTCATTACGGTCTCTGGATCGGTCCTTTGTCTTTCCAGGTATGGTATTTCTCAAATAATTTCATCTCACTATTTGCTTTTAAACTGGCACCAACTATTTAAAATCAAAGACATTTTATACTTTAGGGGAGCAGATTCAAATCCTTGCATGCTTATCTGATAGTAAAGGGGACACAGAGGTTATTACCCCTTTTAAAGTTGCTGAGGTAATGAGCAGAACTGGACAGAGAAATGTGTCTGACAAACACAATGGAGATATGTCTGATGGGGTGAGTTCGCCATCAGGGGATGGAGAAATGAGTCCTGATGCTCAATCAACAGCTCAAAATGCTGACAGTCCTGGTAAAGAGAGTTTGGATTCACAAAAGGATGTATCTGATGGTGAATCAATCTTGAGGATGGAAGATCATAAGAGAAGGATAGAAGACTTGCTTTCGAGATTTAAGAAGTCTCATTTTTTTGTTAGGATTGCTGAGTCTGGTGAGCCACTTTGGTCAAAGAAAAGCTCTTTGGTCACAGATACCGAAATGCATGAAAAGACGAAATTCACGAGGAAGAGACCTTGTGTTAGTGCTTTTGTAGATAGAGGAGACTTTGATTCTAATGTTGCTGGAGGTGTAGCTAGAAGTAGGGCAGAGTGCTGTGCCTTACCCAATGGAGATATAGTGGTATGTGATTGTAAACTTGCTACTTTCTGTTTTGGTGATAAAACTAGAGTTGTCTGTTTGGAATGATATACAAACCAGTGAAATACCTCTACCCGTTCATGTGAATTTACTGCACTAGTCGTTTTAGTTTTTGAACTGTTAAAGTATTATTAGATTGTTAATGGACCTACTGATTTTCAGACAACACTTTTGTTTGGAAGGATGCAGGTCTCTTTACAAGTATATATTGTCGACTGTCCAAAAGAACCCATTATAGAGATACTGCAGTTCGAGAAGCATCAGGACAATGACCAAAGCTCTGAGAATGATAAGGATCCATATGGGAATCTCTTAAAGTGGTTGATACCATTGGATAACACTGTTTCTAAGCAACCACGCTCTATACCACCTCCAATAAGCCCTAGCCCTGGTATTAGCAGCAGTCCACACAAACCAGCGATCGCTTCTAACTCAAGCTCTCAGCTCTTCTCGTTCGGCCATTTTAGAAGCTACTCCATGTCCTCTCTGCCTCCAGTCACTGCACCAGTTACTGGACCCGTGAAATCACAGAGCTCTAAACCATCTTTTGATGATGAAGATTGGGTCAGTTACTCTGGTCAAGTGATTCGTAATGGTCAGAAATCTGGGACTGAGGAGCTCCTATCTTTCCGGGGTGTGCCGTTGGAGCAGGACAGGTTCTCTGTTCGTTGTGGACTCGAAGGCATCTGTATTCCTGGTAGAAGGTGGAGGAGGAAACTCGAGATCATTCAACCTATTGATATAAAGTCTTATGCAACTGACTGCAATACAGACGATCTTCTCTGCATTCAGATAAAGGTTTGTCTCTGCGGTTCTGTTAAACTTAGAGTCATGTTACTATGGTTAATAAATTCTGGGATGCATTGTAATTTAGCCTTTTTATTTGCAGAATGTGGCTCCTATATATGCTCCAGATATTATAATATACGTAGACGCCATAACAATTGTTTTTGAAGAGGCAGGGAAAAATGCTTCCCCTTCTCCAGTACCAATTGCATGTATTGAAGCTGGTCACGAGCATAGTTTGCCAAATTTAACTCTCAGGTTGGCTTATTTCCTAAAGTTCCACGTAATTGTTTCTTTTGTATTGAATCTCCCTTAACCCTCTTCTTGATAAAATTGATGAATTTAGATATGAGAACTTTGCTTTGGGTATCCTTTCTTGGGTCATTTGAATGACCTGTAAGTTTCAGAGGTGTTCATTGATGGTTAATACAAAAATAACTCTTGATATTAGGTAATCTTAGGTACTGACCAAGATATCATAGAAGTAGACTGTAGTCAGATTCAGCAAGTTTTTGAGAGTAACTATTCTCAACGCGTATAGTGGGAGGAAGCTAAAACCAGAGCTAGAAAGTTTTTTTCAGGAACATTATAGAGTGCACTTACCTACCCATAATTGTTCTTCTAACCTTTCAGGAAAGGTGAGGAGCACTCATTCATTGTGAAGCCTGCGTTTTCTGTTGGGAGTAATCTGAAGCCCTCTGCTGCAAGAAAAGAACTCAAATCATCGAATTTATCTCTCCCAACTGTAAATTTTGAAAGAAAAGGGAGCGGTTTAAGTGGTGATCAATATGCAGTTATGGTGTCATGTCGGTGCAACTACACAGGTAGGTCCTCGTTGATGTGGTTTCTAGCTGTGTTTTTGTCTTTCTTTTATTCAGAACTATAGCTGTTTCTTTAATACTTTTCTTCTTGAATTCAGAGTCGAGGCTGTTTTTCAAACAACGGACAAACTGGCGACCACGAGTTTCGAGGGACCTGATGATCTCTGTTGCCTCTGAAATGTCAGGAGAGCCTTGTGGCCCTCATGGGCGAGCCTCTCAACTACCCGTTCAGGTCCATCTCTTTCATCTTCTCTCTTTGACTATCTCTAGAGGTTATATGTGACAATGCATGAACTAATTGATGGCATTTGCATCTGCTTTTATTTACCCAAATTACTGTAACGTTAATCAGATGTTATTGTTAAATTGTGGCTCCAAAAGATGCTAACACTAACTTGCGGCTAGTAGTTGTGACTCTCCTCATTTATGTTTGGCTTTGTGTATGTGAATAAGATACTCGGCAATAGTTACGAAGCCACGTAATTGCAATCTGGTCCTAATCTTGAAATTAAACTGACTACTGCCTATCTCCAAAAGCCACCCAACATATATCCCGATGGCGTGTTTATTTTTGTACGTCATGACTTTTCTCAATTTGTTTCAGATATTAACTCTTCAGGCATCGAATTTGACATCAGAAGATCTGTCTTTGACTGTTCTCGCTCCTGCATCCTTTACATCACCTCCATCTGTAGTGTCCCTAAACTCCACGCCTACGACCCCTGTAAGCCCATTCCTAGGGTTCTCTGAGTTCACAGAGAGGGTACAAAGCGAGAAACGCAACACAACGAGGCGTAAACATCACTCATTGCCCCCAATTCCATTGGAGACAAGTACAGAGAACACAAGTGGTGAAGCTTCCAATCCTTCAGATGTCGTTCCAAAGAGCGGATTAGGTTGCACACATCTTTGGCTACAAAGTCGAGTTCCCTTAGGGTAAACATCTAATCATAATATTTAATGAATTTTCTTAAGCTATGGTCTTATCTTTATAATGATAACGGGCTTCTACTTTCTTAATGCATCAGATGCGTTCCCTCAAAGTCTATAGCGACGATCAAGCTAGAGCTACTCCCTTTGACTGATGGAATAATCACTCTTGATACTCTTCAGATCCATGCCAAGGAGAAAGGTAATTAAAACACTCTAGTTTTTCACCAGAGGATTATGAACACGGTGCTGCTTCTCTCTTTCCGTGAAAACATGTGGTTCCATAAGAACATTCAAATGTTATTTTTTATTAATCTTTAGTATGTTTTATAATGAACCCTAATCATATAATGTTATATGGTCATGTTTGATGACTGAAACATCAATGGACTCGCGTGTGTGACAGGTCGTAGGTACATTCCAGAACAGTTGCTGAAGATAAACGCAACGTCAAGCATTTCCTCAGGAATTTTCTAGTTTTACCCAATACCCACTTTTGCCTATTCTTAGAGCCAAAAGAGTCATCAAACACAGTGCTTACATTTCACAGGCCCATCTTCATCATCGCAACAGAAGCTCGTTCAAAGTTGTGTGTTGAAAATTGATTTTTGGTTTTGATGGTTCAAGGTTTAAAGAAATTTATGTTGTAAAACCCACTCGTGTTTCCTATTTATCTGAATCATGTGTTTGCTTGCATTCTTTGGCTTTTTTGTAATTGATTGGTTCTGAATTTGCAGAGAGATACAAGACAACAATTGTTAACGAATTTTTATTTGCTTGTAAAATCAGATCATCAACAAAGTTTATTTTCTTGGAAAGTTGCAAAAAAGTTTCATGATCCAAGTATATGTGTTGAGTTACAGAGGTCAAAGATGTATGGCTAAATGTTATATATTTATTAGAATTAACAGTTTATTTCTACACTGAAATTTCGATATAACAATAGATCCACCTATTCTTGGGATCTCTTTCTAATTGCACTCATTGGTGCAGTTGGAGTTCAACTTCAACACCTCCAGAATGTGAAGCTCAATTAATGAACCAAGATGAAGGCCACTCAATCTATACATTGATGTTTGAGATGAGTATTCAAAAAGATTAACAAATGAATGTGTATTTGCACTCCCTTAAGAGAGTTTTATCCTATTGGGTTTTCTCCTTTAGGTTTTTAGTGAGGCATTTGGGGTTATACTAACAAGAGGCCGACTTGTTAATGTGATTCTAAACCTATTAGAAGGTCCAAAACATGGCTTAGAGTCCAAGGGTTCAAGAGGTCAAATTAAGAGTTAATGTTCTTGTAGTTCAAGACAACTTTATTGTTTTATCATTTTTGAGTTTGTCTTGGAATTGTATCCAAGACCACTCTTCTTTCCTTTATATTCCGTAGCCTATATGTAAGAAAAGAAGATTATGTTCGATCTCTTTGGTGTGTAATATCCAAAGGCTCTAGAATATCAAAGGTCTCTCAGCTAACTTTGTGCGTCCATTCGATCCACCTCTCGATCTCTTCATCTATCATAATTTACCTAGATCAATTCTATCTCTTACTTGCTTCTGAAGTGACGATCTAAGGAGGTTCTTATCACAATGACTATCTAATTGAACATCCTCGTCGGTTTACCTCTGTATTATGGTCATTATTGGTTCAGACCACGCAAAACTGGACCGAATCGATACTTCGTACCTGTTTAAATGATCCTGAATCAGGCAAACCCGTATACCCAACATCATTCTGTTAAAAATCCCCAATCTCATCGACTAACCTTAAAATTGATTCTGGAAAGAAAAAAAATTCCCTGAATCCAGAATGAGCAATCTTTCTGGCATCTCGAATGAGTTATCAAGTGACTTGCCTTGAAGAAATATCGGTGGTGTTCCTCGTATATGTTGGTGTGGGGAAGCAATTATGGTGAAGCTCTCAAGATCCAATGGTTATCCTTACCAGAGATACTTCTGATGTGCTCATGTTGCAACTGCTATGGTACGTTGAAATCATTCTTTGAATGATAGGTGTTCTCATTTACTTCTCATTTATTTCAAAGTTGATGGATTGTAAGTTGTATTTTATAACTGTTTTGTTGGTTTTGTAGCTAAATAATGACAAACATGTGTTTAAATGGATGGATGAAGCAATCTTGAATGAAATTATTAGCTTGGATGACAAAATTGGTAGTCTTATTCAAGAGTTTATGGTTTCAAGATTGGTGACTGAGAGGATGCAAAGAGAGATGGAGAGTAGCATATTTGAAAGAGTTGATTTGGTTTTGGTAAAAGCTAAGATTTGGTTCAAGAAGTTAGTTGTTTATTCTTTTCATGATTGGTTGTATCAGCTTGAAGTTTATAGGATGAATGAAGAGCTTATCTAAGTTTCTATGTCTTTCTTGTGTAGTGTAGGTTGTTATTGTTATCTTTTTATGGTAGTGGAATTGTTGTAAATTGTTTCAATAGTCATGTAATGAAATTGACTTTTGTGTGTTGTCTTTATATGGTGAATACTTTCTCTATTTTTGTGTCATTGTTTTCACATGTTGAATGCTCCTTTGTGGTGTTTAAACATTCAAAATAAAATAGAAAGACAAACATAGATATGACTAAAGAGAATTAGAATATATTAAATTAATATGTTTTAAAACATCCAAAACACAAGAGACAAACATAACAAATGCTCCACTCAAAAACTTTTAACATTTGGTTTGTCCCGGACAAAAAAATCCTAAAACCTGATGGTACCCATATTCCTTATGTCAAATCATAAATAACACGAAATCTCAATCCGACTACCACAACTGAAAATAGATAGAAAACTCAATCTTCATCTTGTAATGACAATTGTGTTAATTGTCCCTGACTTGATTCTCCTTGAGTTAGTTGTCTTTGACTTGATTCTCCTTTAGAAGGCTTAAAAAACAGAAAACATATGGAAAATCAGATTTCACAACACAAAAGAGAAAAACTTGAATCAGATTGAATAAGAAATTTCACAAACTTGTCTGCGGGCTCCTTGTAAAACCATCACTTGTGGTTAAGTTTTCCACATATCTTACAATGCACATTCTTGTTGTTGTTATGTTTCTTCTTGATTAGAGATTCATTAACTCATATTTTCCTCTTCTCTAGCATTCCATTTGCTCCATCTGTGGAAGGACAAAATCATGTAGTTGAAGCCTTCTGTTGATGATTGTAGCATATTGATGGCCATTATGGGATCCCACATATATCAAACTTTCAACAAGTGCATGTTCTCAAGTCTAGAAGTGACTTAAAACATCTTGTTTCCTCCTCATTTGTTACTGTCTCTATATGTACAATTGAGTTAAGATTATAATACATGATCTCTGCACCATAGTCTCAGATATTGATCTTACTATCACTAACCCTCAGATCTTTTCTTGACGAACAACATATTTGGAGCCACGTGATATTTAAATCTGAGTGAATAAAGAAGGAGAGACTTGAAGATAAATGAATGACATAAAAGAAGATAAGCCTTAGCAATATGACCATTATGGATAAGAAGGAAATGTGGTCTCAATCCACATAAGTGTCGGTGCTTTATCAAATGGTCCCCTCCGCCCATGTGGCCTCTTTTTGCTTTATGCTTCTCTTTTATGTATCTATATAAACAACTCTCTTATATTCTTTGAACTATTTTAATGAGAAAAGATGATTTTTCTCTGCTCTTTTTACTCTCAATGTTTTCTCTTTATTCTCAACACTTATGCGACAAATGGGCATTGATCTTTGATTCCAAAACCTTTCACGGTATCAGAGCATTGATCTTTGTTCAATTTCTTCTTACTCTTATTTTCTCACTAATTATTCTCTTTATCACTCCTTGATTCCTCCATCACGTTCCATACGTCTCATCGGTCTGATCAAGCATTTTGAGGTAGAAAGATTGTGACTTTGGATCTAAAAAAGGAAAGCTTGTTTATTTCTAGTTTATATCTCCTAAAAGTTATATATTTTTAGTTTCTCTTCATAGAAATTTCAAAGCTTTCTCAAGAAATGTCATAAAAGCTCCAAGCTTTCTTAGATCTACAAAGAAAGTCCGAAACTTTCTCAAGGAAAACATCTTAAGGTTCAAGCTTTGTCGTTTCTAAAAAGAAAGGTCATATCTTTCTCAAGTTCTACAGGGAAAATTCTCAGATCTCAAGTATAAAGCTCTCAAATCTCAAGTTCTTGCATAAAGTCTCGAGCTTGCATGGATTCCATCAAGCCTCCTAGTGTTCCAACCATTCTCAAGAGTGTTAACTATTTTTCTTGGAAAGGACTTTCAAAACAACCATTTTGCACTAGTAGAGGTTATTGGAATCACATTGTAAGAGAAATGCCTCTACAACTCATGTGAAAATGATGAAGATTAACTTGATAAGGACGATAAATGATTTCAAATCGGTGAAGTGGTCAAGTCAATCATCCAAAACTCCCTAGATCCACTAATCTTTAAAGCTTATTCCAATTATGAGAGCGCAAAGGAACTATGGGACTCTCTCAAAAAGGCTTATGGTAATGTCTATAATCTTACTCGTGTGTTTGAAGTTAAGAAGGCTCTCGAGTTTACTCCAAGATGATATGGCATTTTTTGGATTACTTTAGGAAGTTGAGATCATTGTGGGCCGAGCTAGACATTCTTATGCCGCTCTTCATGGATCCAAGGTTGTTCGAAAAAGGAATAAGGAAGAAAAGGTCTTCGGGTTGATGATGAACCTTCGTCTATGCTACAAGGACTTGGTTAAGCACATCCTTAGGTCAGCGGCAAGTCACAGTATTCCTCCCTAGCGTGAAGAAGTGGTCTCTCAAGTCCTAAAGGAGCTAGGATCCACCGAGTTACTTGAGGGGAAAAGAAGTTTGGGTCTCATAACAACAAACAAGGCTCAAGGAAAGATTGAGGACCGCAAGAAGCTCTTTTGTGACCATTGCAAGAAGAAGCATCATATGAAAGACAAGTGTTGGTTGCTCATCTTCACCTCAAACCCCGCCAAGTTCAAAGACTCAAAGGCTAAGTTATCTCATGAAGTCTTAGATGATCAAATCTCCACAACAACAAGCTCAGTCGCAGCCTCCACTTCTAAGGACCAGGAGCCTCTAACTACGGCCTCCTCTTTTCATCATATGATTAGTTATAAGAGATTGATTAGCAACATAGAACAGCTTTAGGGAGTGTTGTGGTATAAAATTGTCATATGTATCGATTAATGGTGTAGGGAACCTCATGTTGTTTAAGAAGAAAACTATAGCGTTTCTATATATCGAAATTTACTTCCAATCTTTTATCAATTAGGAAAACGGCATGGACTTGAATTGTTATGCTATTTTAAACCAGAATTTACTTCCAATCTTTTACTTTCAGGATATTGAGACTGAAACTTACTTGGACAAGGGAGAGTGCACAATGGGCTTTACATCCTTGAAGATCCTAAGTTTTTATCTCGTTTTTATAACACTAGTTTGGTTGTTTCGAATTCAGCCATTGGTGGCCTTGATGAATTTTTTTGGTATGTTAGAATTGGTCATCCTCATTTTTGTGCTTTGAAACTCATGTTCCCTAATCTCTCTTTTAACAATGTTGATTGTGAAACTTGCATTCTTGGGAAACATATGTATCTAGGAATGTAAAACTCCTTGAAGATCGTGGGTACTATGGAGAGAGGAAACAGAAGGATCTTCAAGACCTATCTGAACCATCACTGGATAGGGCTGCAAGTCTTTAGTTCCTTCTTAATCACCTTGGTGTTCCAATGGATCCACCAACAATGCCAAACCAAGCCGCAAACGATTTGGACCGAGTCACAAACGACCTAGGTAATCAAGCCGTGTGTAATGGCTCCAATGGATCGGGCATAAACCAAGTCACCAGTCATCAGTAAGTCAGATCCTCTTACTTGCACTTAAGACTGCGACTCAACCAAAGAATTTGGTTTGCAAGATTTATCTCATTCGGCCACAACCCAACATCCAAGCCGTGATCCTATATCCAAACCGCGAGCCAACACTCGCAATGCGATCCAACATACAAACCGCGAGCCAACACTCGTAATCCGAGCAGAATTCCACAATTCGAGACCATTAACTTTCACTCGATTCCTTCAGATCGAGTTCTACCCACGAGTTCATTGTCCAACACGCAAGTCTCTAATACGCCAACATCCGATCCACAAGCTTTCGGTCCAAAATAGTCCGATCCACAAGCCTCCAATCCTAAATTCTTTGATCATATGTTGCAACCTCTACGACATAGCACACAAGTTCGCAAATACCCCTCCAATTGGAAGAACACAAGGGCCGACTACGATTCTCAAGCCATGTGATATATACACATTTTGGCATGTTTTAGGTGTCATTTTTAGTTCATTTTTCATACATATTTGTTGTATTTACATAGCATTTGAATAACTCATAGTTTGTTCGCATAGGTTACATTTGCATATTATACACATTGCATTTGAATCTATTTTCAGGAGAAGTTTAAACTAGATATGCAAAGAACCAATAGGACTCGGATTGCATGTCAATAAAAGTCGAATGTGAAACCAGCAGGACTCGGATCACGAACCCACGCTAACTTGGACCACGTCTCAACACAACTTGAATCACGAACCCAGGACAACTTGGATGACGTAGTAGTGTCAGTGAATCGATTCATGACGGACCTCGTATCACAATAGGCCTAACACGGCGTAATGTATCAGACCATAATATGAAGTCACTACACATGATGGACCGAGTTAACTCCACCTTTGACATTTCAATTACTTGACTCGATCCACAAAGTCGGGTCACCTATCTTACTTAGTTTTTCGTTTTCAATTTTTTTTAGGTTTAACGGGGGAGTAGTATAAAATCTCATTTGAATTACGAAGACTGGGGATCAAAGTTTTTACCAGTGCTTCAGAAACCTTTTGAGCTTTTCGTTGTTGTAAATCCAGAACAAGAATTTCACTTTCAATTTATGATCTTTTAAATTCAATTTCAGTTTGTTTTCATTCTTGTTTATTCTATAAATTTTATGATCATATCATTCACTTTGATTGTTGTTTTGATTGTTTCATCCATAATTTATGAGTAGTTAACTTGGGGTTCCTGAGGGAACGGATTAGACTAGCATGAATCTTAAATTTTTCTAAGTCGTTTAAGAGTATAATAGTATTGATCTCGTTTGTTTCAGTGTTGTCAATGCTTATTCCTTTCTAATCAATTGAAACATGATCTTAGACTTTTAGCTCCTGATAAGTGTGTTGAATTGTCTGATCCAACCATCTCAGAAGTTTACATCCTTAGCTTAAGAGATTAATTGTCTAAGGTGTTTATTAGGCTTGTTTAAATTGTTGCTTCACACCAGTTAGGTTGTTAAACACCATGATGATAAGGTTGGTTTAAAGCTTTACTGAGATTATTTGTCACGAGACTCGACTTAGTTATAAGTTTATTGTCTAGAGGTCCAATCTATTTGAGTTTGTTAAGCTATTTAGTGACTTTAAGTGAGATGATGGTTCATGATCTCTACCCCTTAAGAAACCCTTTTTTATCATACATTTCTTAGTTGTTTTAACTGCACTTGAGTTCTATTTCCAGTACACTTGATTTCAATTGTTCAGCTACTTTATGATTTCTCAATTAGGTTCATATTTTTTACTTATTTGACTATTATTTCTGTTTCCCGTTATTTCATCAATTAGATTGATCGATAACAAACAATTGATTTAATTTGGCTTGAATTAGAGTAGTCTATAGTATTCTGATAGCTAGTTACACTCCCACTTGGATTGACACCTATTATACTACATCAACATCTTTAGTGTAATAGGATTTGAAAGTTGGAGTAAAATCTTGTTATCACCATGGCTCAACTAGTTCAAACGGTATTTTCGATTAACCTATTACCAACCAAAATTCATGCTTTTTTGGCAAGATTGAGTTGGATCATGTACCACAAAGCTATGATGAGGCTAAGAAAATCAAAGAACAGCTTGATGTAGTAGGAGAACAAACGAATGCTATAGAGCAGAATATGACATGGGATAAAGCAGATTTACCACCCGGAAAGAAGTTTGTGACCTCTAAGTGGGTGTTTACTATCAAATACAAGAGTAATGGTGAGACTGAGAGATACAAAGCTCAGCTAGTAGCTCGGTGATTCACTCAAACCTACGGTGTTGACTATGAAGATACCTTTGCTCCAGTTGCTAAGCTTCACACAATAAGAGTTGTTATTTCTTTAGCTTTTAACCTATCTTGGGATTTGTAGCAAATGGATGTCAGGAATGTGTTTCTCCAAAGATAACTTGATGAAGAAGTCTACATGACACTGCCACCCGGTCTTGAATCCAAAGTCACTCCCATTAAGGTTCTAAGGCTTGGGAAGGCAATTTATGGCTTGAAGAAATCACCAAGAGCTTGGTATCATAAACTTAGTCACACTCTCTACAACTGTGGCTTTAGGAATTCTAAGGCGGATCACCCTCAAGCGCCTGAAAGGTATAGTGGTGGTTTTGATTTATGTCGATGACCTTATCATCTTCCGTGATGATAAGGAAGGCATAGCGGCCACCATATCCTATCTCCAATTTGTATTTGATATTAAATATCTTGGTGAACTTAAGTACTTCCTTGGAATTGAGATTTTCTGATACTTGGATAACTTGTCTCTTCTCAAAGGAAGTACACTCTTGATTTGCTTTGTGATCTAGGTATGATGGATTGTACACCTGCCAAGACACCATTATAAGATTGTTACAAGGTCAACCAAAAGGGGGAGAAAGAAGATGAACCATTAGATATATATTACTATCTCTAACTCACCAATACCGACGGTTTGTGGGTAAATTGATATATCTTACTATCTTCAGACCCGATTTGTGTTTTGCAGTGAGCCAACATATGCAAGCTCCAACCAAGTATCATTGGACTATGGTTGAACGGATTCTCAAGTACCTCGAAGGGAGCCTCGGCCAAGGAGTTTGGATGGGAAGAAATGAAAGTTCGGACATAGCGAGATACATTTATGAGGATTGGACCAGAGATAGGAATGATAGAAAATCTACCACAAATTATTGTAAATTTGTTAGAGGGAACTTGGTGACTTGGAAGATGAAGAAACAAAAGGTGGTGGCTTGTTCAAGTGGAGATTCCAAGTATAAAGCTATTTGAAGACTCATAAATAAGTTGGTTTGGCTTCGAGCCATTCTCAAATACTTAAGCCAAGACACAAAAGAGCCGACTACCATGCACTGTGACAACTATGTCGCGATCTATATAACCTTAAACCTGGTCTTTCATGAACACACAAAGCAAGTCAAAGTGGATTGTCATAAAGTTCGAGAACGCATGGAAGAAGGAGTTATCCTTCCATGTTTTCCACCAAGTGGAGACCAATTGGTGGATATCTTCAGTAAGGCTGCAAGTACCAAAATTTGCAACATCTATGCAAGCTTAGACTTGTGAGTCTTGATCGCCTTTGACCTCATGTCCTTTAACCCGCGGTCTACGTACTCTTTTCCCTCAATAAGGTTTTATACCAAGTGATTTTTCCTTATCGAGGTATTTAGTGAGGTGTAGTCTTCGGGTTTTTCAAGTTAAGCTTTTGTTCCTCGCGCCTTAACTTGAGGGAGAGTATTGGTCTTGCTATCACTTACCCTCAGATCTTCTCT
>JAKUCM010003463.1:0-30582 GCA_023374145.1 Lepidium sativum
AAGAGAGAGAATAAGAGTCTGCCCCTTTTTCTCTCTGTAAAAGTGTGTCTAAAAATATTTTTTTAACCTAATATGTAGAGTAAACCAAACTGGTACAAAATAAGGAAATTCCTTTTTCGCTTCGCAGAATCTTGGATCGATCGATCCTTAGCCAGCTCGATCGATCATCCTTTCTCCATTCGATCGTGAAGCTTCCATATCGTGCAAAGGATCGTGCGCAACCTTTCCTTAAATGGCTCGATCGATCTCTGAGTGCTTAGTCGTGCAATGGATCGTGCGCATGACATAGACGAATGAGGGTCGATCACGTCGGGCGTGAAGAGTCGGTCAATGGATCAAACGCAGTTTTCCCTATCTAATGTAGCGATCGATCAATCTAGGTGTTGATCAATCGATCGTTTAGCTCATAATGGAAGAATCCAAAGTTAAGCTCCACTCTTGTTCAGCGTGTGGAATCCAAAGTATCCTTGCGTTTTGTACCTGAAAAGACTCTAAAAACACGACAAAGACTAAAGAAAACATATGAATTAGTAAGCTATAAGTCGATATAAACGAGGTATATCAATTCCCCCAGACTTGGCTTTTTGCTTGTCCTCAAGCAAATATATCAGGATCTAACAGAAAGATACAACCTCAAGAACTCATCCATCATAGGAGTTTAACACCACAGATCCTAAGCAAAGAACACTCGATTCATTCGACGAGAGAGAGACCACCTTATACTTCCCGCAGACTTAACAACTAGTCCATCCTAACTCCAAAATCAGACCTAATAGTTCTAGATCACGACACCAACCTCTTATGAGTCTAAGTGCGGCCTTATCCAGAGAATATCGATCAAAAGACACATGGACTCATTCTCAACACTAAGTACCAACCATACTGTGGCTCCTTTCCTCAAGCAGATTCTTTTCAAACCGATTTCTCCCTACTTTTCTAGGGTATCATTGTAATTAATTTTTTTTATCGGCAGTTTTTCCTCTTTCAATTTCAAAGGTGTGTAATGCGAGTAGCTTCATTGGAGTTTTTCTCAGTAAGCAAGTTAGTAAGGTGAAAATGATTGTGTCTTTGGATGTGTCCTCGGGACCATCCAATTTACCTTAAAAATAAGCAGCGTCATTGAGAAACTTTTACCTTAGGCTTATTTCGATTCTTGATTTTTAAAATGCACGAAACATTAAGAAAAAGAAACCAAACTTTTGGGATGGTTCTCAGAGTGAGACTGATAATCCGATCTACTGTATACCAACCCTCTAGACAGGAAATTTACATCAGGTTAAGTTTGAGGTTGATACCGGATTTTTGAAACAATCGAGAGGAAGTGGTTTTAAAATGACAACTGATGAATCTCTGGGTTTTCTAATAGTCAACAATGTTCATCAGAAATCAGACAAATGGTAGCTTAAACCCTTATGAAATGTACCATTCCTCAGAAATCATAGTCCCTGAACCGACAAAAGCTTATCTAAAACAATGTTAGACTCAAAAGCAAAAGAAAAGAGAAAAACTTTATTAGCAAACAAACGGTTCTCTCCCAGACTTACTTCACACCATCTCAGTGTGAATATTAGTAAGAGGAAAAATGAAAGGAAGCAAAATAAGTAATTGAAAATTGCTTTGGGATTTTGAAAACGTATCTGGAGGTATGGATCGATCGAGCACCCTTAGATCGATCGATCTGTGGAGATCTATGGATGGAACGAGCTAAGTTTGGTCAACAGATCGTGCGCAAACACAATTGGGTCGCTGTTCGATCGAGCTGAGTGCTTTGGTCGATCGGCAGATCATGCGGCTTTCCTCATCTCCTGTTGCACGATCGATTTTTGTGTGGATCGATCGGGCCATGCTCTCGTACCATGTTTCCTGAAAACAAAAGAAAATTTTGACTTAAAACCAACGAGAAATAAAGCAAAAACTAACCTATTGGTGGGTTGTCTCCCACTCAACGCTAATTTAAAGTCAATAGCTTGACTAGGAAATATGCTATGGGGGAGTTATATCAGTCAAATAGATGAAATATTCATTGACTTTGTCGGGGGAACCAAAATATGGTTTAAGGCGTTGTCTATTTACTACAAATTCTTCTCCCTTTTCATTGAGCAGAACCACAGCTTCATAAGGTCTGACTTCCTTGATGGTAAAAGGACCGGACCACCTTGACCTAAGCTTTCTAGGAAAAAGTTTTAAACGAGAGTTAAACAAAAGAACTTTATCATTAGGAGCAAAACTCCTGTTAAGGATACGTTTATCATAGGCGGCCTTTGTTCGTTCTTTGTAAATTCTTGAGTTGTCATAAGCCAAGTGTCGGATCTCTTCAATGTTAAAGATGTATCTGCAGTGACCGTCTTTCCGAGGCAGATGTCATAGTTGAGATGCTTGACAGCCCAGTTAGCCTTGTATTCGAGCTCGACAGGAAGGTGACAGGATTTACCATACAGCAGATGGAACCGAGTTTTTCCTAATGGTGTCTTGAAAGCGGTTCTGTAGGCCTAAATGGCATCATCTACCTAAGTCGACCAATCTTTCCTTGTTGTACAATCGGTATTCTGCAAAATGCTCTTTATCTCTCGATTAAACTTCAACTTGACCGCTTGTTTGAGGGTGATATGGCGTACCAACCTTGTGGTGAACCCCGTACTTCTTTAGCAGATTATTAAACGTTTGGTTAATGAAATGAGAACCACCCTCACTGATCACAATCCTCGGAATACAAAACCTAGGGAATATGATATGCTTGAACATCTTGACAACCACTTTGGCGTCATTGGTTGGACTAGCTATTGCTTCAACCCACTTAGATACATAATCCACATCAACAAGTATGTACTGGTTCCCAAAAGAGATAGGGAGGGTCCCATAAAATTGTTTTCCCAGTCATCAAACACGTTAACCTCGAGAATGAAGTTCTGTGGCATATCATTTCTTCTACTTATGTTAACTTGTCGCTAACAAGAGTCACATGACGAAACAAATGAGTATGTGTCACGAAACATCGTGGGCCACCAGAAACCTGATTGAAGAACTTTGGCGACAGTCTTGAAAGTGGCGAAGTGACCTGCATATGAAGAACCATGACAATGGAACAATATACCGGAAATCTCATTTTCAGAAACACATCTTCTGAATATGCCATCAGAGCATTGTTTGTATAGGTAAGGGGCATCCTAATAGTATCGTCTGACATCCTTAAGAAACATCTTTTTCCTGTACCCATGAAACTCAGGAGGGTTAACATCTACTGCAAGGTAAAAGGCATAATCGGAAAACCACGGAGTGCCTGGAACACGAGGAGGGTCGGTAGGAAACTAACGAGCCTTTTGAGTTGAGTGTATATGATAAACTTGTTCTTCCCGTAGGCTATCATCAAGGGGGACGGAATCATCAATTCGTAGTCTCGAGAGGTGGTATGCAACTCCATTGTCTATGCCTCTTTTGTCTTTGATCTTAAGATCAAACTCTTGCAGTAACAGCACCCAACATAGCAGCTTATGCTTAGCATCTTTCTTGGAAAGGAGGTATTTAAGAGCAGCATGATCCATGTGTACAATCACCTTATAACCGACAAGATAAGATCTGAACTTCTCAAAGACAAAAATGATAGTCAAAAGTTTTTTTCTGTAGTTGCATACTTTCGTTGAGCATTATCGAGTGTTCGGCTAGCATAGTAGATTACATGCAACCTCTTGTCCTTTTTCTGCCCCAAAACATCTCCTACTGCATAATCACTGGCATCACACATAATCTCAAAAGGTAGTTTCCCATCTGGTGGTTGAACTATTGGTGCAGTAACTAAAGCTCTTTTCAAGGTCAGAAAGGCTTCCTCGCACTCTTTGGTAAACTCAAACTTAACGTCCTTGCATAGCAATTGAGTGAGTGGTCTAGCTATCTTCGAGAAATCTTTAATAAACCTCTTGTAGAAACCGGCATGACCGAGAAAACTTCTGATTTCCTTGACTGTGGTTGGCGATCTCAAGCTTGTCATCACTTTGATCTTTGCCTTTTCAACCTTGATTCCTTCCCCTGATTTTTGTGACCGAGTACAATCCCCTATGTAACCATAAAATGACATTTCTCCCAATTGAGCACTAGATGTTTGTCTTGACAATGTTGGAGAACCCTGCAAAGATTAGAAAGCCAACCAGAGAAAGAAGAACCATACAGAGAAAAGTCATCCATAAAAACTTCCATAATATCCTCAATCGTATCAGTGAAAATCGACATCATGCATCTTTGAAAAGTGGCTGGAGCATTGCATAATCCAAATGGCATTCTGTGATATGTAAATGTACCATAAGGGCATGTGAAAGTCGTCTTTTCCTGATCGTTTGGATGAATGGGGATCTGAAAGAAACCTAAATAACCATTTAAAAAGCAGTAGTTAGAATGGTTAGTCAATCTCTTAAGCATTTGATCCATGAAGGGTATAGGGAAGTGGTCCTTCTTAGTAGAGAAATTTAAAATCCTGAAATCAAAACACATCCTATGACCCATGACAGTTGTGGTAGGTATCAATTCATTATTATCATTCTTGACTACAGTAATGCCTCATTTCTTAGGTACGACATGGACATGACTAACCCAATTACTATCGGATATAGGATATATTATCCCTACTTCTAACAATTTCATTATCTCTTTCTTGACAACTTCCTTTAAATTCGGATTCAACATTCTTTGGTTCTCTATAGAACTCTTAGACTCATTGATCAGATGTATCCTATGCATGCATAACTCGGGTGAAATACCAGGGATATCATCTAATGAATAACCTATCGCCCTATGGTACTTTCAAAGTTCTCTAATAAGCGTCTCCAATTCAGAACCATTCAACTTAGCATTAACGATTATATAATAGGTAGAATTAGGACCGAGAAACACATACCTTAGCCCTGCTATAAGAGTCTTAAACTCGACTATGGGGGCCCTTAGCTCACTCCAAGGGTCTGTCAAAGCTGAAGGTATGGATGGTTTTGGAGGGTCTAAAACCGCATATGCTATCATTTCCTCAATCTGCTTGCATGAATCCAACATTCTGGTATAACTTGTTGCTTCTTCGTTTGCAAACCCACATTCCGAGTCTATTCTTGTAAGTGTAAGCTCAAGAGGGTCCTCAACATATATCTCTTCATTCAATTCTTCTGCAATCTCTTCAGAAGTGTCAATAGAGAAAGTCATGCCATTCAACATTGGTTTCTTCAGCATCGTGTCCATCTCAAATCTCATCTTCATATCCCCTAGTTGTAGATCTATTCTTCCATTCCTGACATCAATCATAGCTCCTACTGTTCAGAGAAAAGGTCGACCTAAAATGAGAGGATCCTTAGGTTCTTCGTCTACCTTCAGCACCACAAAATCGGTTGGTACTAATGTATTCCCAACTTCAACATCAAGATCCTCGAGAATACCAACTGGATATTTCACTATACGGTCTGCAAAGATAAGAGAGATCTTGGTTTGCTTGAAGTTCAAGAATCCTAACCTCAATGCTACATAATATGGTATTAGGTTTACACTTGAGCCTATATCACACAACGAACGCTCAAAAGTCACATAACCTATCCGAACTGAAAGTACAAATCGTCCAGGATCTTCTTCTTTCTTAGGAAACCGATTTTGAAGTCTAGAACTGTAATCATGCGTGATCATCATCACTCTATCTTCTCCTATGAACTTGTTCGTCACTAGGCTTTTGACATAGCTCTTAAGTAAAGGTATCATCTGCAAGGCATCAACATAAGGTAACCGAATGGACAAATCTGATAATAACTCCTTACATTTGGCGTTCTCTAAGTCATTTTTGGACTTCTTCCGTGGGATGGGGTATGGTGGTACTGGAGCATATGATCTCTCAGGTACTACTGACGGCTCTGGTGTCGGCATAGGCGTGGCCATTTCCTCACAAACCCCTTCAGCTCTATCATCTTCATCATCGATCACTACTCTCTCTTGTCTCGGTTTTTGTTGGTTTGCTTCAAGTTCCCTACCACTTCTCAACATAACAGCATCACAAGCTTGATAATCATCATTCGAAGCCAGAAGGGAGGTCGTGTTTTCCACCTTAGACATAACATAATCAATCATGGAACTCAAATCTGAGTACATAACTCCATATGATTATTGATTTCGGATGTAGTCTTAGATTGACCCTAAATGACCTGCTCCAATAAAGCTTTAATCTCGTCATTAGATGAAGGAGTGGGACTTGCTGTAGCCTTTTGCTCGGTGTAAAGTACTTCCGATTGATGGTCCTCAAGGATAGATTTCTTCTCTGATGGATAAAGTTTAACAGACTTCCTCTTAAACTCACTTAAAACTATGAACTAATCTAGCTTCTCACCTATCCCTACGATTTTTTCCATCTCAGGTGAGTATTCTTCGTGATCACGTAAATCCCTTGTACTCACAGCCAAATTCTCAATCAGCTGAAAAGCGCTCTCACTCGTGTTTGTAGTGAAATCTCCCTTGCTTGAAGCATTAAGTAGCTTCTTAAAACTCCAACTCAGTCCGCTATAGAAGGAGTTCAGAACTTGTTCATCACTGAAACCATGGTGTGGACAATCCATTCTATATCCTTTCAACTTATCCCACTCTTCTCTAAAAGACTCATCTTCTCTTTGATGAAAGTTTGAAATCTAGTTCTTCAACTTAGCAGTCTTTTCTTTGGTAAAGAAGTGATCCATAAACTTGTTTCTAACTTGTTCCCATGAAGTTAACGACCCTGCTGGCAAAGACTGAAGCCATTTGGTTCCCTTTCCTTCCAAAGAAAATTTGAAAAGTTTGCACTTACCATAGTCCTCAGAGATTACTCTAGGTGCGGTTGTACTGCAGATTTCCTCAAAGTTTTCGAGATGATCTATAGGATTTTCAGCAGGGAAACCGTGAAAGGTAAATTGTCTAACCAATGTTATCAAAGGAGGGCTCAACTCATGATCAATGCAAACCTCTGGTAAGCTAACAGATTTCGCAGATCAACATTGATAGTAGTTATGAGGCGTTTCTATTTCACCGATGGCCCTTCTTGGCATATGTTATATTCTAGCATCTCTTTTCTGTTTCAGCTCTTCGATTTCTCGCCTTAATTGTTCTAATGTAGCTTCCTGGCTTGTAAAATCAGCTACGCTTTCCTCTCCGTCAGTCATTATTAAATCAATACCTGAAAAAAAAAACAAAGAAATAAAAACAAAATGTAAACGAAGGTGTGTTAGTCTCTAACTCAATAAATAATCGAAAGGTACTGCTATTGGTCTCCGGCAACGTCGCCAAAAAATTGATACAACGAGTTTTAATCATATATCCTACTGCAAGTGCACATCAAACGAAATAGTATTTAGGGATCGAATCCACGAAGACCAATTACCACACTAATGATTTGATTATTTAATTAGAGCTAATTTGATAGATGTTTTGAATGCTTTCGATTGTACTAGGAAATTTAATGTAAACAATATCTAAAGTATCAAGTCTAGGGAATTCATAAGGAAGTCATGGGTAGGATGAGGAATCTATTCTGGCAAAATCAATTCCGTTCTCGATTAAGAAATAACAATTGACTAACCTACTCTCCCAACGATAATTACTATGCCTAGATCCTAGAGATCCTAGCTCTCATTGGTTCTAGGATTCTAACCATGCAGTATTAACAGTTCTTAAGTGTCCACAACCCAACCTAGCATCAACTCTCGTTGGTAGTGAAGGAATTGCTTACATAGAAAGGTTCTGGTTCTCATTAAACTTTTGGGATAATAAGTAACATGAGATCATAGATTAGTTAGCTACTCTAACCTAAGCATTAACCATGTTTCTAGGTTGAGATTCCATAGTTGAGACCTATTTATTCCTCATCCTTAATTCCCTTAAGATCCTTAGAATATACCCTAAACTTGACTATGAACTACTCAGACATGGAAATAGAGAACAAGCAAGCAAATGTAAAGAAATTTATTCAAAACTCAGAATAGATTGCAATAGAGGTTTAGGAATCTTCTCCAATGATGTAGAGATCTCAATTCTTCTCCTCTAGGTTACAATAAGAGTCTGCCCTTTTTCTCTCTGTAAAAGTGTGTCTAAAAACGTGTTTTTTAACCTAATATGTAGAGTAAACCAAACTGGTAAAAAATAAGGAAATTCCTTTTTCGCTTCGCAGAATCTTGGATCGATCGATCCTTAGACTGCTCGATCGAGCATCCTTTATGCATTCGATCTTGAAGCTTCCATATCGTGCAAAGGATCGTGCGCAACCTCTCCTTAAATTGCTTGATCGATCTCTGAGTGCTTGGTCGTGCAATGGATCGTGCGCATGACATAAACGAATGAGGGTCGATCGTGTCAGGCGTGAGGAGTCGGTCAATGGATCAAGTGCAATTTTCCCTATCTAAAGTAGCGATCAATCGATCTAGGTGTTGATCGATCGATCGTTGAGCGCATAGTGGAAGAATCCAAAGTCAAGCTCCACTCTTGCTTAGCGTGTGGAATCCAAAGTATATTTGCGTTTTGTACCTGAAAAGACTCTAAAAACACGACAAAGACTAAAGAAAACATATGAATTAGTAAGCTATAACTCGTTATAAACGAGGTATATCACCGGGCAATTCAGTTTCAACAAGAATTGATGGCGATAAACAATATACAAATTGAAAAACTTCATGGTCAATCCCAGCAAGAAGTACTACCGCGTCTCCGACTACAAACACTCCATCTGTTTCACTAACAAAACAACATTCCTCCCGGCACCACTCGGAGATCACATAATTGAAGAAGATAAGATTAGGCTAAAGAATTTCCAAGAGTTTTCTGCAAGTTTACGCTTAATACATCTCTCTCTCAAGATAACGACCTAACATTTAATATCGAGTCGTGACACAATCCGCGTTAACTTATGGAGAAACATTTCCGAAAAGTGTAGGACCCGATGGAATAACCCACACATCAAGCCAAAAGTGATTCTCATCACTACTGTGAACCCAAAGTTCAAGCCCTATTTAATACAAATGGTATTAAATAAAAAAATTATTGTGTAGGCTATGGTTGTAAATAGAGCCTCCTCGGTCCAAAAAGATAAAAAAATAAGACATATTTTTCAATTCAATAGCTCCCATTTACACAGTCTACAAGAACAAGTTATGATTATAATAATAAACTTTACATGAAATTACATAAATCTTCCTACTTAAATTTATCAACTTCATTTGTATGTTACTTTAAATAAACGAGTATTTATTGACAAAATTTTGATTTTCTCATTTTTCAAATTATACATCATTACTAACTCAACGACACATTAAACTGAAATTGGTAAATAATAAATTTAAGAAGTATATATATATATACATATATAACTAAGAGATCATCATCAAAATCACAAAAACCATTCACACCAACTCCGCTTCCTCTCACATACTCTTTTTCATTTGAAGATCGTCTTCCTAACATTCATATGCAAAGTGAAACTTATCTCTACATCAAAAGACCACTCACACAACATAGTAGTATTGTTATACAAATTCCTTTTCAAACAAATGGAACACCTATATCATGGATCACCTTGACACATAATCTTCATTACTTCCTAACATACCATGACATAGAGATACAAACGCAACCAGTATGATTGACAACTTCATGACATACATAACTGGTGTTGACATATCTACAGATTTGGAAACAGGTAACAATATAACAATATATTTCAACATAAACATTACAACTACCAAGCTCGATCAAGAATATACACAGATTTGGTCGTTGCTCTATTAAAATTCACTAAAAGAAATGCCACTCCTGATGAGGAAACTGAAAAATTGCACTATTTGCCTTCAAACATTCAAAGAACGAGATGTCATTAATAATCTAGCATGCAACCACATCTACCACCATGATTGCATAATAAGTTGGCTTAACGCAAATAGAAATTGTCCAATATGTAAGGCAACATATTTTTAATTTTACAATTCCAAATAATAATAAAATTATCCATTTCTGATTCACATATCTTTCATTACAGAAATACAACACAAATTACAAATTTGACAAATTATCCAACAAATAAACTACACATAAATATTTCTAAACAAAAATATGGATGTAATCCGATCAATCCCCTAATAGAATAAACAGTCATGAGTTGGTTGAATTTAAGAAGTTCGTGTATAAATTTTAAATCTTTTATTACCAAACTTATATTTAAGTCATTGGCTTGAGGTTTTGGCCGTTCTTTTCCACTTCTCCAATTATAGTTTTGCTCCTTTCTGTAACTGGGCTTCAATTTGGGCCTAAGAATCTCTATTTTGAACTGGCGTCGCAGTTCGGTCCACATACTTTGTAGTCCATTACAACATTCCTTCACTTAACACATGCACATGCTTTTAAACAAAATCCAAACTTAATTTTCATAATGTTGATATACTATATCTAGCGAGACCTATGATTATATATATATTGGTAAATATTATTAAAAGAAAAAATAAATTAGAATGGAATATGTGATTGAAAAGACAAGAAGACTTATATGTTTTGTGTTGTGGACAAGATATTGAACGGACAGCTTGTAGGGCTAATACAACCAATAGAAGCTCATTGTTGAAGGAAAAATTCATAAACAGAAAATGCAGTTGTCTTTTACTATCACTATTTCGTTTTTGTTTTTCTGTCTCTTTGTTATTATTGTTATAGTTTAATTCTTATTATTTTTAAACAAAAAAAATGTTATCTTTCTATTTTGACCATTTTTTTCTTTATATTTAGCTCAACCTATGTTTACACATTATAATCGTCGGAACGTGGAAAACAAAAGAATGGAAGCTTTTTTATTGTGTTTCAAAATTTTAACTTAGATAATGTATTGTTGACAAAGAAAAAAACTTAGATAATGTATTATTGTTGTCTTAAGTTCAGTTATACCTAAAATTAAGAGAGTCAAATAAAATTTCTTAACTACCTCACACAATATAGTGAAAGAAATTCGAATTCAGGTAGCGTATTACTATTATTCTAAATTCTTTTCTACCACTACCGTGTTGGCAAAATTAATTGTATTCTACTCTATTAACTAATCAAGTATAAAATTGTAACGTAGAATGTAGACAAGTAGATATTAGCAAACAAAACAAATAAAGTAAGATAATGTAAATTAATTGAGATAATGAAACCAAAGTGGAAAAGTGGAGAAATGTCAAGTTAGTGGAGGAGGACACAAGAAGATAGAGAAGAAGAAAGATGAGTATAAGAAGAAGGTGTAAGTAATAATGAAAATATTCAAAGAGTTTGCATGACGTTAAGCACGTGAACTTGCTTCACTATATAGCCTACAAATGGGTCCTCTCCATTCATGCGCCCATCTATTGTTCTTGCATATATCAGTCAAACTGTTTGAAAAAACTAACTGATTTATTCTTAATTTCCATTTGTAAAAAATATATTAAAAAGAATTTAGGTGGTTTTATATATCAATGCACATTACATTTGATCTGTTAGTTCTTTTTTTTTTAGATTTTTCTTTTCTTTTCACAATGTAATTTACAAGTATAGTATATAATATGTAAAAATCATGCAATACAATATTAGTTTTTTTTAATGTTTTTCCAAAATTTGAAAAATATAGATACTTAAAAACTTACATATGTTTGACATGTGATATTGGTTTAGTGGTTTCCATTCGAGGAGGAAATTATTCTATTAGTCTAGATCAATGATCAAATCTACAGAAACGTAAAATACTAGTCATTTTCATCTTGTCACGGGATTTAAACATACAATTTACCTGAATGTAGAAACTCGTTACTCTTGGGTCGGGGATTAAGGATGAAGACCCGAACCTCTGGATTAACAAAAAAAGAGAGGTTATATTCATTGTCAAAGAAGAAAGAGAATAGGTGTACACAAGCTAGTAACTTATAAGCATGGGAGAGAGACTTTTATTATCTTTTATAACAGCTAGCTTAGCTTATTGCATTTAAAACTGTACTTACACCCACAAACACAAAGCTGTATGCTGAAAGTCATACATAAATCTTTTTTTTTTCTTTTTAAATCATATATAAAGCAATTTTAAAATATATAAGTATTGGTTACTTTATAATATAAACCATATTCACACACACAATAACTATCTTATTTTGCACGTATAGGATTCCGACAGAGTTTAATGGTGTTTGGACACTTTGTATATAGTGTTGGAGGTTAAGCTCAAGTGCATAGGTGTGGGATTGTCGCTTCTCTCTTTGTTCGTACGTGCAGGTATTTTCATGTATATATATAAACATATATGTATGTGTATATATGTATATATATGTCGAAATCCAACACATCTGGAGCATTTATGAGCCAGTTGATGGAAAAGATGAAGGAGAGGTTGGAGAAGATGAAGAGAACGATGAGACAACAAAGAGCAAAGCTTCATATCATCAGACTTTGCATCGTTATGCTTCTCTCTTCTGATGATAACTCTTAATTAATCTTATATTTTTTTAAATTTTGATCTTAGACTTAGTTTTTGTAAAGAAGATTAGAGAATAGTGTATTGTGTTGGTAATCATTAGACGTGTAGAAATTTCTTAAGCTTGAATTATACAGAAGAAAGCTTTTTCGGTTTTTTTTTTTGGGTTTTTAGAATTCAACGACATGATATATCTTTAAGATCTTATAGTCTTAAGTTTACCTGCCAACTAAATGCGACAAATACTTTGATAGAGTTTACGAAGACATTTATAATCGTTATTGAATGGCTATTATTATTCGAGGGGATTCAAGGTCTATCTCTATCACTTTCATGTGGATAAGTAAATATTATCAAGACTAGTTATTATATAATTTATTTATTAAGATTATTTAATCGAATATTTTGGTTAGATAGCTAAATGTTCACTTCTATAATTTTTTTCTAGAGAGTCGTTTAATTATTTACAATAGATTAAAATTTTGAGAGGAGGTATTTGGGTTATGAATAATTTATCGATCATATTATTGGAAAAAAAGAAACAGGCAGGAATTTAGACAAATATTAGAATCATCAGAAAAATTCGGACGAAGAAAATATATTAGAATTTATATGATTCCGAACAGATGATTGACTGTCAAAAATCCATCGAAAATTGTGAGAAAATTGAACAGAATTATGTCTGGTCGGGAAAACTCGTAATCGATGATTTACCTTCAATTCATAATTCATAACGGTTTTCTGTCACTAATTCGGTCGGGTATCATGTGAACCAAAACAAATTATTATGACACTTTACACAAACCAATTTTATTAATCAATCAACAATATACATATACAGACATTTTTATTAATATAATATAATTCTAACAACCATTTAAAATAAGTCTATTATATTTAAGGAAAATCAACCAAAAGTAGATAAGTCGGATAAAGTAAATCAATTATTTTAGAAGAAGTCTGACTTATAAATCAAAATTAGCAAGAAAATTGACGGCTACCGACGTACATCCATGAGTTTGAAACTTAATATCGTATCTACAATATATAAGTAACTAAATCATCAATAAAAATTCTATGGTGAATTTCATATTTGAAAAAAAAAAAACACTTTTCAAAATTTATATTCGAGTGAGTATATTTTCAGCTTTATTTAAAAAGAATTCTCTCATTTTTTGTCGACCAATTTAGTTCATTTTAAAGACTAAAAATTAAATTAGAATTCATAAATATTAAATAAATAATGCAGTCGATAACCCCGACCAGTACAAACACCAATGGCGTGAGGCATCACCTATCCATACATTATTATATTCCTTTCTTTATACGTCGCATTCTGAAACACATGCTTATACAACTGAATGAAGCAGATTGAACAAAAACACAACTAACTTAGTTTAAGTTCTTTCCATGTCCCACACACTTACACTTAAGAGTTAAGAGTAAACAAAGACATGATCCCAAGACCCGACAATTAATGGAGATGTGTTTTATTCTTGATTCATATCTTGGGGTTTTAACTGGGACAATCCAACCATTTTAGTCCCTAATTTGCATTATTTTCTAAAATATCTTCTCACTCTACTCCAAAAATGATTTATTAGTTAGTTGGAATCTCATTCAAAACCATTAATAAATTAAAAGAAAACGAAAAATAGATTAAGAAGATCGTGATTGTTCCTAAAAACATATTTTTAATGAACTTAACAAACACTAATATATATTTAACTATTTATTTCCGCCAAGATTTGATTTATATCTCAAACATATTCTTTAAACTGAAAACAATACCGTGCAAGATATGCAATTCTCTGGAATATCTTTTATTAGTAAAAAAAACAAGAACTTAACAAATTGACCAAACCACTTCTTATTTTTAAAGTGTTTAAATTTGAGTTCTAAAGAAATTGTTTGTTTAAGCCTCCATTTAAACTTAAATCCAAATAAGTACAAACTTAGATATTCTACTATTTGGGGAGGAGAAAAATATTCCCTTTTCAGAAGAAAAAAATCTTCATGTTGGAATTGTCAAATTTGGGCAAAATAGTACAAAAATAATTATGTAGTAACATGGTCTATCTTTGAGCTACACTACGAATAGGGGAATATATATAAATACAAACATGCAACTGTGCAATTTTCCTATCATTCGTCTTATTTTCTTCCTTTGTTGAATAGAAAATGTGATAGGTGGGAAGCAAAGCGAGTGAAGGATGATGACAAGAGAAGCAAAACAAGTAAACTCAGCTTTGTCTTGTCATCTTCCTTTATAGTGGATTCCACTCTTTTTGTTCTTGTCACCTAAAGTGACTCTCTCTCTTTCCCTCTCAGTACGTTAACTTATTTACCACTTTATCCTCTCTATATATTCCACAACTCTCTCTATCTCGCTACTCAAAACACCACATATATAGACACAAAGAAGATACAGAGTTGGTGAAGGAAGATGAAGATGTCGGAGAAACGAGATGGGTCGGGAAGGATAACTAAGCTTCGGTGTTGGGATTGGTGTAAGGAGCAGAGAACGCGTGCTTATATTATATGGAAGTGCTTGCTTTTCTTGTTACTGCAAGTAGGATGACTAATGAGGGATTGTGTGATCATGCTTAATGGTTCGTTAACACGCTTTGTACATAGTGCTTGATTTATCAATGGAGAGTCATTTACAATGATGTCTGTATTGATGTATTGGAGAATGTTATGTGTGTTGTGTGTTCAGCTTCTTCAGTTTACGTAACATAAGTAAATCTGACGAAGCTGATGTTTATTGCAGAAGTAGTTAAATATTAATGTTTTACTCAATTTAATTATAGTTCAAAGTCTACTGCCAAAAACACTATTAGATCTACCACTTCTAAGTCTACTAAAAATATGCATTATCTCATACTCAAAAACTGAATCTTATTGTTTATGTATAAATTTGGCTAATGCACTAGTTAGTTATAATTTAATGTTAACAAAAATAAAATAAAATAATCTACCACTCGTAGTAAAAAGGGATTGAATTTTATGTCAGAGTTCTTTTAATCACAAGACCGAAAAAATTCGATTTTCTATGACTTATTTCAATCGTATAGTTAACATATGGATATTAAAGTTGTTTAGTTAAATATGATTACTTTGTTAACAAAACAAAATTATCCCTATCTAAAGAATTACTGTTTGATATTTTCCCACATTTGATGTGCAAAAAGAACTAGGCTTATCATAGAAAAATTATTCGTGACTATTAAATAGTTTTAATTTTATGATTTCTGATTTGACATGGATATAAAAAATATTATTGGACGTCTAAAGATACAAATATATTCAAGTATAAAAGCCACTGTGGCCCTAAGATCTAGGCAAATACATACGAAAATTTAAATCAAAGAACTAATAAAGATCATTTGTCACTCCTAAACATATAAAGCACAACATCAATAATAGGAATAGTATACAGTTTTAGCTAAGTCTCTTCTTTGTAGTTCTTGTTTGATTAAAACAATATTGGCACAGAACACCCAACAACAAATAAATTTTATTGGGCTGAGATACGGCCCATGCAAGATCCAAATCAATTAGACATTCGAAGAATATATAAGAATAATAATTCAATCACACTCAAAGTATAATAGTTCCGGCCAAAATATCTCGAATCGAAAAACCAAAATCGACCTGAAAAATAAGCATCAGATAGTATCCAAAATCAAGAAAAATATTTAATAGGTCATTTTCATCTTTCTACATAGGTAATATCTAGTACCGAATCGATAATTCGAATGGATATCCGACAAACCTAAATATATGTAGATATATATATACATATATAAGATTTTAGGGTGATTTTTTGATTTTTTTTATAAAGCATCTAGAGATTTTGGGTATTTAATTATTTTTCGAGTAAATAATTACATTTTGGTATAGAATACTCGAATATATATAGTGGAACAAATCAATTATCTAATATTTTTATCCGAAAGTTTAATGTGTTTGTTTCTTTTTGTTGGATACTTATACCGCAAGTTTAATGTGTTTGTTTGTTATGTTGTAAGTGCATGAGAAGAATTACGAGTTCCTATGATCAAAGAATTGATCACAGTACGTCTTGGTGAACAAAAGAAGCTCACTGTCTTTCTTTCCTTAGGCGATTTACAGAGATTTCAATCTACACAAAGTATTGTTCAAGCCACACTTTCAACAAAAGCCTAGAAGAAGATATATATCGACAACAACATAATAAAGGTATATTCTTTAGTTGATGTCATGGTCTTCTTCATCATTAGTCCTCTTTTGTCTTCTTGAACATCCTTGTCTTGCTCAGGTTTGCTCAGGTTTGACTCTGCAAAATTGCAGACATGGAAGAAGAGTGAAGAAGACCATAAAAGGCTGAAGCAAATCGTAGGCCCAGAAGAAAACAGAATCAGTTATGGCCCAAGTATGCATTGGCCAAAAACATACTTCATCTCGGACTGGGCCATCTGATGGACCGAATTCTTAATGGGCCCATCTAAATCTCAGCCATGACTCATGCGGACACTAGAGTCTTCACCCTACCCCAAGAGACCTTTCATTTCCTCATTCTTCTCCTCTACTCTTCCGCCTCTGTGCGATTTTCTCTCATTTCTTTCACCGGAAAAAATCGAGAATCTCTTCCATTTTCTTTTGAGAAACCTCTTTCCCGCAAGAGAAAAACATAAATCTCCAAAACCCTTTCTCAAAATCACCAGAAAAACACCTCCGATAAAACCATCGAAGATCTCTTTGATCTAACCACCGAGGAGAAAATCGACTCCTCGATTCCTCCTTAAAAAAAAACCTTCCGATTCAACCTCCGAGGAGAAAAGCGACTCCTCGGTTCCTCCTTTGGAAGATCCTTCCAATTCAACCACCAAGGAGAAAAACGACTCCTCGGTTCCTCCTTTGGAAGATCCTTTTGATTCAACCACCGAGGAGAAAAACGACTCCTCGGTTCCTCCTTTGCCAAAGATCCCTTTGATTCAACCATCGAAGAAACGAATCTTCAGCATCTCCGTCTAGAATCCTCTCCGACTCAACCACCGAAGAAGACGACTCTTTGGTTTCACATCCGAAGACCTTTCGACTTCACCGTAAAAAAAAAAACTCTTCGACTTGTCCGCCAAAGACCCTTCAACTTAACCGTTAAAAAGGACCTGACCTTTCTCCTTTAGAGAAACGTGCATGTATCAGATAATCCCAAGAAAATCTAAAGCCTCATCGAACTTGCGAATCGGCACCGATTTGGTAAGTACATCACCTGGATTTTCTCGCGTTTTAACTTTCTTTATCTTGATTATTTTGTCCTCTAACAAATCTCTGACAAAACTCATTCGTATGGTCATGTGCTTTGTCCTCTCATGGAAAACGCTGTTTTTGGCCAAACAAATGGCGCTTTGAGAGTCAGATCCAATCTCGACATAGTCCTGAGAGAAGCCGAACTGAGAGGTAATTCCTTTTAGCCATATGGCTTCTTTGCATGCCTCAACTAACGCCATGTATTATGCTTCTATCGTTGACAAAGCTACAATGTTTTGTAGGCCTGAGTTCCAGCTCATTGTATCCCCACCAACTTGGAATACGTAACCGGAGATCGATCGTCTTCTATCCAGGTCAGCAGTGTAATCACTATCACAGTACCCCTCAAATTCAAATTTTTCTGATTTTGTAAAGGTTAAGCACAAATCCTTTGAGTTTAACCATTTAA
Source organism: Lepidium sativum (assembly GCA_023374145.1). NCBI lineage: Eukaryota > Viridiplantae > Streptophyta > Magnoliopsida > Brassicales > Brassicaceae > Lepidium > Lepidium sativum. Next base: position 18,135 of record JAKUCM010003463.1, read on the forward strand.
CACTTTCCCAATGTTCAATGTTAGGACAACTCATGAAGCGGCTGACCATTCCGACTGAGTATGCTAGATCAAGACGAGACACAACCATGGCATATATAATGCTCCCAACCGCACTGCAGTAAGGTACCTTCTTCATTTTTTTCTCCGCATTCTCTTTTTCATCTTGATTGGTAGATTTGAATTTGAAATGGCTCCCTAGGGGGTCTGAACAACTTTAGAATCCACATGTTAAAAACCTTTAGAATCTTTTCAATGTAAGACTTTTGAGAAAGCTTTAAGATATTACTCTTTATGTCCCTTATATTATCCATACCCAAGATTCTTCTCACTGCCCCAAGATCCTTCATTTCAAATTCATTGCTCAAAATATTCTTAACGTTCTGAATTTCTGACATATCCTTTGCCGCCAACAACATATCATCGACATATAGGAATAGGAATATGTATTTTCCTTCCGCATACCTCTTTAGATAAACACAACTGTCAAATTCACTCTTGACGTATCCTTTTGACCTCATGAACTGATCAAACCTTAAATTCCATTACCTTGAAGATTGTTTCAAGCCATATAATGATTTTCTCAGCAAACAAACTCCATCTCCTTCCGAGAATCCTTCTGATTGATCCATGTAAATCTTTTTGATACGATCCCACAAAGGGATCAATTTTTCGTCACTTGGAGGATATGGAGTTGGGATGCTCGACTTTGAGACGACAAACGAACTTAAAGACGAGTTGTAACACACGCCTCCAAGGATCTTCACTCAGAGTTGAGATTGGATAGTCTTTGCACCCCAGAAACTAAGAAGCTTCAAGGATCAAAGTATGTGGATCAAATGGTCTCACAGAAGTTGACAGACTTTTGATGTTCCCCACGAAATATTTGGATATGACACACCAAAGAATCGAGTTTACTGTAGGATATTACACACCAACAACTTGCTGGATATTACACACCAACAAAAGAGAAAATATTGAATGATCTTTTTTATTAAAACGTGAATTGTTCTTCTGCTTGGAGGCAGCACAATACATATATAGGAGAGGGACAAAACCCTAGTATTTCTCCAAATAAAATAAAAGGAAAAAACAGAAAGAATGGAAAAAGTCGAATAAGGAAAGTTTCCGAAAAATTCAATAAGGAAAATTCTGTTCTTCTTCCTTTTTCTTGTTATGGCTGTGTGAAAGAGGTATAGCCACGAATTTGAGTTAACAATGAGCTATGGTGATGTGAATCATTTGCCTCATTAAAAACCTTACCAAGAAAACCCATTGAGACAAAACTTCGACAAGGGAAAAAGAGTACAGATGAGACACATACCCATCGTTAAACTCATTGTGCTTGTACTGAAACCAGAATAGTTTGATTAGCCTTGTATTCAACGTTGTGAAGTAGCACCACTTGTGTCTAGAAGGTGTCAAGCAATCCTCCTAGAACGAAACTTGGACAATGTTGAATGCATTAGCTCGAGAACAGTTCATGGGACCAGCTGGTATGTGTAGAGCTTCCTCTGCTTCAAGCTCATCTTCTGGTTCCACTTCCTTGCTGTTTTCCATGCTCATATCACTTTTCATTAATGTTTCCATGTAGAAAAGTTGTTTTTACGTCCATTTGTTCCAATTCCATATTCTGATTAACCACCATTGATAGTGTCAACCTTATAGTATTATGCTTAACCACCGGAGAGAAAACCTCATGATAATCAATTCCTTCTATCTGCTTAAAACCTTTTGCGACTAGACTTGCTTTGAATCTTGGTTTCTCTATCTCTGGAATTCCCAACTTTAACTTGAAAACCCATTTGCAACCAATCGTTCTCTGTCCTTCTCCCTTGGTCTAATATCCCAAGTCTGACTTCTGCTTAAAGAACCCATCTCATCTTTCATTGCCTCTATCCACATATATCTATGTTTGCTAGTCATAGCTTCCTCATAGGTTATTGGTTCTTCCTCATCCATCATTTGAGACATGTTTAAAGCATACATTGCCACATTTTTCTCTATGAACCTGCTCGGTTTTCTGGTGATTTTTCTGTCTCTGTCTCTAGCTAGCAAGTAGTCATTGTAGGATTATAGTTCTTCCTCATCATTTTCATCTTGTTGATCATCAACATGACTCTGAGTAAAACCAGAAGTTTCCAGATTCTGATCTGTACTTGCAACTGAACCACCAGACTCTGTAATCGGTTCTACTTCATTTTCTGGTAATAAGAAAGTGACCCTTCTAGCTTAACGATCTTGAGCCTTTTGAAGATCATTACTAATAGTCTTGTCAACGTTCTTGTATACCACTGCTTCATTGAATATATCATCCCTGCTTACAACGCATTTTCTATCCTCCAAATTCCAAATTATATATCCTTTCACACCTTGTGGATATCCTAAGAAAATTCCTTTCTTAGCTCTGGGCTTCATTTTTCCTTGATAAATGTGAAAATATGCCAAACACCCAAAACGTTTCATTTATGAATAATCTAGCTCTCTTCCGACCATAATTGTTCTGGAATTTGGTAGTCAATAGACTTAGAAGGTGTTTTATTCAATATATATACTATAGTATAAGTAGCATCAGCCCAATATGCTTCTGACAGTCCCGTCTCACTTAGGAAGCTTCTCACATTCTCAAGTATAGTCCTGTTTAGCCTCTCTGCAACTCCATTTTACCGTGGAGTATAGGGACATGTTTTGTGCCTTAAAATATCATTATCCTTGCAGTAATCATCAAAGGCTGTATTGCAATACTCCAAGCCATTGTATATCCTTAACCCTTTCAACTTTCTTCCACTCTGATTTTCTGTGAGAGTCTTCCATTCAACGAACTTGATGTAAGCTTCATCATTCGTTTTCAAGAAATACACCCATACTTTGCTTGTAAAATCATCTACAAAAGACATATAGTATTGACTCTTAGCAAGACTTGGTATCACATTCGGTGAACCCCAAAGATCTGAGTGAACATAGTCTATAGGCCCTCTTGTGTGTGGCCCTTTGTTGAAAGAAATTATGTGTGACTTTCCAAATATGCAAGGTTTGCAATTCCTAAAATCCTTCGGCAAATCAACATGAATAAAACCTTTCTTGACCAGTGCTTGCATATTGCGGCTACTCATATGGCCAAGTCTACTATGCCAAATATCCATTGAGCACTTTGATTCCTTCTCTGCATTGCATTCAAATATCTTTGCTCTTCCATTTAAAAATATAATGTGTTCTTGTAGTTAGCTTTCATGACAACCTTCTCCTTCTTCATCACCTTTAGTCTGTAATCACGTGACTGATACCAGCAATTTAAAGTCTCTAGCTGCCCTAGTGATATAAGATTTCTCCTTGAGGTGGGTGTGTATCTTACTTGAGTCAAAATGAATGTTGATCCATCATCATTCAAAAAACTCACTTTTCCAATTACTTTGACCTCACAAAAACTGTCATTGCCCATCGATACTTTTCCACCATCAATTTCTTCTAGATCGAACATAAGGTCTCTGTTAGATGTCATATGATATGAACATCCCGAGTCCAATATCCACTCATCTTCACATGAAGAATTTGTGGCCACTAACATTTATGGTTCTGTGTACTCAGTTATACAGACACTAGCCTCTGATGTGTCTCCCTTCACGTTTGACTTTCTCTTTGGACAGTCTCTTTTGAAGTGTCCTTCAGCACCACAAACCCAACATGATCTTCCTTTTGGCTTTGATTTTGATATATGCTTACTCCCAATTCTACTATCCTTAGACTGCCCCCTCTTCTCTTTTCTCCCACAAGACTGCATTACCAACCCTTCTGAATCGGAGTGAAGTTTATAGGCTCATTTCTCTATCAGCTCCATCTCAATTGAGTATGCGGAGCTTATAATATCCTTCTGAGTTATGGTTTCCTTTCCTACACTGTACTTCAGAGTATGAACCAAATTTTCAAACTGCTTAGGTAGACTATTCATTAATATAGCAGCCTTATCTTCTTCACCAATATCAACGTGAACACTAGATAAATCTGATATCAGTCTGTTGAAAACATCGAGATTCTTATCCAGGTTCTTCCCAGAATCCATTTTAAAACTATAAAACTTATGTTTAAGGTTGAATCTGTGTGGTAAAGTTTTTACCTGATATTCAGCTTCCAAAGCAATCCACATATCGTAGGCCGTCCTTTCCTTCTTGACCTTCGTTAGAACATTGTCTGATAGACTGGTCCCGATAAGATTTTTGGCTCTTTTATCTTTATCCTTGAACTTTGGATCTGCTTTAACTTCCGCGAAAAGTTGTTCTAGAGTCTTTCTTGAAGATCCAGCTTCAGTGTCTTTCACTTCTTTACCATCATTTGTAACATTCTCAACCTTCTCTTCCTTAGAATCATAACCATCTTCTTCAGCCAGGTAGATCGGTAACAAGGGAGAATCGAGACCAAGAATCTCGAGTTGAGCCAGTACCTTGAACTTCCATAGAGAGAAATCTCCATCACCGTTAAACTCCTTGACTTCAAACCTTCCCAAAGTTGGCTCCATATCGACAACCTGAGGAGCTCTGATACCACTTGTTGTAACTTTCTTCTTGTTGGATACTTATACCGCAAGTTTAATGTGTTAGTTTGTTGTGTTTTAAGTGCAAGAGAAGAATTATGAGTTCCTGTGACTAAAGAATCGATCACAGTACGTCTCGGTGAGCAAAAGAAGCTCACTGTCTTTCTTTCCTTAGGCGATTTACAGAGATTTCAATCACACAAAGTATTGTTCAAGCCACACTTTCAACAAAAGCCTAGAAGAAGATATATATCGACAACAACATAAGAAAGGTATCTTCTTTAGTTGATGGAATGGTCTTTATCATCATTAGTCCTCTTTTGTCTTCTTGAACGTCCTTGTCTTACTCAGGTTTGCTCAAGTTTGACTCTGCAAAATTGTAGACATGGAAGAAGAGTGAAGAAGACCATAAAAGGCTGAAGCAAATCGCAAGTCCAGAAGAAAACAGAATCAGTTATGGCTCAAGTATGCTTTGACCAAAACGAGGAAATAAGATGTAAATATGTGAAAAGCTTTATGGTGTATATATCAGATTAAAGACACATTGATACGTGGCAGAGATGAAAACTTGTAATCCTAAATTTTATCACGCAAGTTTACACGATACAGCCATTTGAACCAAAATACTCCATGGTTCTTTTTCTTTCCATATCATATATAGTTCATTGATAAATGCAAAAAGACAATCAACTAGAAATTTTGTTATAGCAGATGCAATAGTTAGACACTTAAATGTGTCTTTAGTGCTATGTTCCTTTCTGAAGTATAACAATTTTGTTATTTTCTTGGGTTCGTAACATTTTAACGAGTATAAAATTCATGAAATACTGAGATGAGGCTTAGTTTCTCTTGAAGCTTTTTAAGTGTTTTCAGGGTGAAAAAGATTGTTTAGTTTTAAATTTTCTTAAATCTATACTAATAAACGGGAGGTTTTGCCACTTTCGAAGCTATGCACCAAAGCATTCTAAAATCTCTTGAGAAGGATGCCATGTCATCATCTTAAATTTGGCTTATAAGAATTTAAACGTAAATTTTTTTTAATAGCTTATCTCGAGTAACTCTCTCAATAATTTACCACACAATAATAATTAATGAAAACTATTTGAGCTCCCACGAATTTGAACAGTCTTCTCTTGAAAAGCAAAATATTTTAAAAGAAGTTGATCCAATAGGAAACAAGCCAAAAACAAATTTGCGTTCTCTTCTGGGAAAAATTAAGAATAGAAAGTCATGAATCACCATGTTAAACAGTCATGCATTCGTAAGAATCGATTTACAAAGTGAAAACTAAACAAAAGGGTTTAATAAGATGTTTTGTTGGTGTCTTTTAATCCGTTGTTAATTTAATTCTTGCTTTTTTAATGGGTATGCTTTGATTTATGAGTTTACAGCTTCCATAGAGTTCGAATATGAAGGCATATATTTTGGGCTAATTATAAATCAGACGCATCGACCACATGAACATAGTGGGTAAATTTATAGTTTAATCTTTTAAATTTAAATAAATAATGGTGATTATGCTAAAGATAGTTAGTATAGATGTTTGTAAACAAAATTTTACAATATTATATGAGGTATAATAGCCGGATATAGCCCCGTGTAACCCCTAATATATTTAAAAGCTTTAAAAGTTGTCATGAAGATGAAACTTAGAATATATCTAGGGATCAAGACAAGCATGAACTAAACAAAATTAGCAAGTATTTGTAAGTTAAATAATAAAGAGAATGAGATGCGTGGAGATCACACGAATGCATAAGAATGGAGCTGTGTTTCCAAGGGCTCCACAAAAGAAGAGAGACCACAAGTTACGTAAAATTTATTACTATTTGGAATAAAATTTGTTTTAGAAATTAAGCTTTCTTCTTTTTGTATTTATGTTCACATCACATAATTGAACTTCTAGCTCCCTTTGCAAAAGTTGATGTTAGACCTTTAATATTCTTTTGTACGTATTAAAAATGTTAAAAAAATATATAAGGAACAAAAAATTTTTAAATAAAATAAGTTTGAAAAAGGAAAATCACATCAAAAGGAGACCAAGACATACAAAATTGAAGGCCTAAAATTCTGCAATTGTAAATTCGAGATAGCTGTGAGCATTGGTCATATATTCATATTCTTTAGTTTCTTTTAAATTCTCTATGTTTGTGATTTTGATTCATAAATCATACTATCGTTTTCTATTTTCAATGTCATTTTAATAGATTTTTTTGTTTTGTTTTTATTCATATATCAAATAATATATCTATTGTAGCTTAGTTGTTTAACAGTATAAATATAAATATAATAATTTTAATATAAAAAATATTCTGAAGAAAATTGAATGACATGTCTATGTAAAAATGTTTTTACGAAACTTTTACAAAAAAATTCCATGAAGTTGTAACTTAATATTTAAATCACACGTTTAGGTAATTCACTTATATGGTTAGAGAATAGGAAATATATAATATTTTTTAACTCATATTTCATTTGCTAAATTAAACGTGTAATTAAGATCTATATTAGTTTCAAATATCTTCATCAAACATTATATTGAAGGAACGCCTATACTTATTCTATAAACAAGGATTAATAGAAGGTGTGTTGGTAGTCATTAAAATTCAACCGGTTCTTTTGTTAAGAATAATATCAAAAAAGTTCTATTTATTATTCAAATCCTATAAAACTCTAAATAAAAATTACTCAAGACAATGTAATTTCTTACAATCTAATTTGGATAAAAAAATTATAAAGACAGACTTTTAATCACTTAGCCAAAAACATTTCCTATTAATATATAAATTATTTGAATAAAAAATGACACCTTCTTGAATATATGGTTCTTACTTCTTGTAAGCAAGTAGACAAGTTAGTTAAGATGAACACAAAATCTCTTTATATCTATATAATTTAAAGATAACTAGATAAGAATGGTCCGATAAAGAATACGTAGAATGCAATGTAATTAATGGATTAATAGATTAACTCATTGAAATTGAACCAATAAAATGGGTAGTGCCACAAAAAGATTACATTTTCATCATAATTTAAATATTAGGAAAGGAAAAGATTCGCCATTTTCTCCAAAATACAATACGACAATTTCCGTTGCGTCACATTACGATAATTATAGATTATTGAGAGGAATATATAAAGAGTTGCTTTGGTGCCATTGTTCAATCTCAACCTTTGATTTGTCATCGTTTCATCTTTCAAGTAATAAATAAATCCCTGAAAAACATTTCAGTCTGGTCTATTCTTATAAGTATTGTTTTATAAATGAATATATGATCATCACTACATATTTTCATATTATTAAGTAGCAGTGCCGTACTCAGCTTATTGAAAATCTAGAATAAATTATAATAGATAATATATATACAATATAATAATTTTTTAAACAATAAATATATGTTTTGCTAAAAACTATCTAAAATATTATTAACTATAATATATAGTCATATAATATATTTATACATGGTAGATACACCTATGTTATGTAGTGATATGAGTTATGAACCTCATTAATGTTGCTTTGTGCCAACATTTCAGAATTGATCGTAGCTTGGGAATATTTTCTAAATTACCGACTATATATTATAATAAATGCGAATGAGAATCTTACATACAAATTTTTATTTAGTGCTTCCAAGTTCATCTCAAATCACTGAACCCCACAAATCATTATCAGAACATCAAAACTGTAAACCAAGAATAAAAGGCAGCGGTAGCCGGTTGCGGTTGTGTGTTACTAAAGTTCGATCTCCTAACAAAACAAATTTTCACACTATACACAACATTTTTAAGATATTTCTATAGTCAAAGCCAATGTTACTAAAATGTTTATTCTTTATTAATAAGCTCATTTATATATCTACAATCCAAACTAAAATAATTAAATCATCAAAATTTTAAAATATTTCTACAATTTATCTTTATTCTTTATTCTAGTTTATCTAGAGATTTTCTAATAGATTATTTTGTATATAGTATTTTAAACTTGTACACAAACTCAAATAATTTAAATTACTATATTATAATATTCTTTTGTAAAATAAAAAAATAACTTCTGAATTTTATCTAAAAAATTATTTTGTGGAAGAAAGAAATTTTCTTTTTGTTTTCATAAGTAGTTAATTTTTTTACATAAACGTCATTATGTTTATTAGCTTCACTATTTTTTCTATTAACTATTTTCAGTTATATAAAGTAATTGAATTAGAAACTAATTTTTACGTGATTGTTGTTTTATTAAAAATATAAATGATTTAAATGTGTTCCAAATGAAGAAGTAATCAAAAGATTTCAAATACTAAACGCGTATATTTTGTAAAAGTTCATTAAAATTTTATGTTTTGAGTTTAAGAATTTGTTAAAAAGTTGTATAAAGTATTATTGAGTTATATATTTTACACCTTGTAAATATAATTTTTAGATTCGCTACTGATATTATGTTATCAGAATTCAAACTATCTGAAAAAAAAGAAATTGTAAATCAAATAAAAATAGATTTTATATTTGATTACAGCTGATCAACCTAATAGTCAAGTTTATATAGTATGAAACAGTCAAATTTGATTTATATGTAAATGTGTCTGTCTTTGCATGTTTATTAAATTAAAAACTATCTGCAAATAAAAATAAATTTAAGAGAAAAAAAGAATTAGAAAATATTATAAACCAAAGAAAAGACAAGACATCAGATGCTGCCTCCTCGTGACATTTGTTTAAGTTCATCACTTATTTCTCGTAGATGCGTTATGACTTGACGTGTGTATTATCAAGTTTTTAATGGTTGGGTCCATGCACATATAATAATAAAACTACTAGTAATACTTGATTTTTATCGTTTTCGATTAATTATTTTATAGTTTATTACAACTGTACCAACGTCATTCATGATTTTGATGAAACCTTCTTCATCACCACACGCTTTTGCTCATACATACATATGTACGGAAGATCCTAAAACTAAAGTGTGCGTGCATTTACTTACAATTCCTTTTGACACAGACTTCTTAACTAATCCTATTCGCCTCTCACGCCGCTTTTCTATGCCTTTTTCCTCGTTATTTCTTTTCCAACCTAAAGATTCTTTCTTCCACTTTATATACTATATTTGTTCATGGTATTTTATTTATTTGAACTCTCCATAATTTTTATGCTACTTGAAAGAAAACGTTTAAGAGAATCAGTCATAATCACTTTGTTTTGTTTGTACGAAACATGCACATATATATGTAAAGAAAAAACACCTAACATACATGTATCTAAAAATGCATGCATTTATACTGAATTTAAATTCCTTAATTGGGATTGATTTTTACTATTCATTTGTTTGTCTCCAAATTAAGATTGGAATATTTTTTGGTTTTAGACTATTTTTTATTGTTACTTTCACACTCGAGTATGTGCTACTTAGTCCAAACTACTCGGCATAAACTCAAGCTGAAGTAAGTGCACTTACTCTGACCTATTTATTCGACATTTTTATTAATATTTTTGAAGATATAATATTTGTAGAAAAACTCAAAAAACTACCAAGAAAAGATAATAACAACAACCATGAGAACCGCCGATTACAAAATGCCACGTGTCAAACTACTTCCATAATCATCTATAATCCAAAACCAACGCTTAAACCTTACATCAAATAAAGTATACTGTTGTTTCAAAACAAAACATATAAAGAAACACATATTTAAAACTTTCAAATGAGCAATCAAAATTTGGAGGACGCTCCTGTAAAAACTAGGATGTACTTTAAAGCTTGAATGAACACTAACACAAACTAAGAAATGAAGCCAGAGTAGGTAAACATATAATAGCCTCTTTGTTGACTTTTGGTTCGGTAATAATTGGTTTAACCAACTCAACATATTGGAAAAACTATTACTAACTATCATAATCGGAAAAGAATTAATTCAGGTTAGGGGAATTTAACTGTTATAATCAATTTCCTTGCTTCAACCAATAACATAAATGCGTAAGTATAAGGCTAAGAGATACCAAATAAAACAAAAAAGCAAAGACAAAACTTTTGTTTATAATATAAACGATACATAAAACTTTCATATCGTGGCACGAGGAATTAATGCTTTTGGTTATCATGACATTCGTGGTCATAAAATATGAAACAATTATTATAAGCCGAATATCATCTATACAAATATTTTATAAGTAAAAAATAAAATTTTGTTTCTTTTTTCTCCGTGGTAATATGTCACACCTGTACATTACAAAAACCTTCAGGAGAATCACCTCCACGCATACGGAAAATCTAAGAAACTCATCCCAAAAATGCTTAACACCAATATATTTTTCCTCCCAATCTTCTGGTTGTTAACATGTTTAGCAAATAGAATTTGATTTCACTCCATTTTATATCAGTCATATAAAAAGCTGAAAACACAGAACTTATCAATAGATCTGGGTTCGGACTATAGATCAAGTTATGTGGATCTAATTTCTTATATCATATTGTGGGCCCTACTTCCACTTCCTCCGCCGTAAGACGCCGCCAACAATGCTCCACATCATCATTTTTCAATTGGTTGTTATATTATTATAAAATTTATCAACGATTCTCTCGCTTGGCCTCGCTACAAGATTTTCCCAAGCTTCGTCTGCTTCTTCTCCATTAACTCTTAAGAACACTTCTGTTGCATCTACACGATGAATAGAGAAACTTCCACTTCGTATTTAGCCGTTGAATCTTCTGTAATTGTCGACAAGCTAAAAACCTCTGTGTTCCTTTTTGATGTTTTTGAACTGCTATGTTAAGCATATTTCTTTGTGTGGTACGGTCCATTAGAGATTCGTAACGTAAGTATTCGTGAAGCTCAGGGACTCCAATAGCTCTTCGAATACCGACAGAATATATCGGCTTTTGGATTGAAGACTTCTCTCACTTCTTCGAGTAATCCTGCTTCCATCATTCGATCAACACGTTTTGAGACGAATGAGTTAAGTACAGCTAATGAAACATCGACCCAAATGAACAACATTCGTAGTTGTTTAATAAGAATCCAGATGAAATGATTAGCAAGTGCTTCGATGTAAGAGTTTGATCCACCAGCTACAATAGGAAGACTTATTGTTAGCTTGAGAGGGCAGAGATTTCTTGTGAGCAAGGCGACTAAACTCGGTAGGAGTTAGGTTTCCTGCTTTCAGAGTCAAATACACCAAGTAAGTGGATGAGGTACTCCTCTGCATTCTTGTGTAGTTACTTTGTTTGTGAGGATGTCGAGACCCTTGTAGAGCTGAATTTTGTCTGGGAGTTTATGATCTCAGCTTGAAAAACGAGTCGCCAAATCGATGGCCGAGACGAGATTTACCTGATCCTGTAGCTCCCATAACGAAGACGACTTTTTCTCTAGGTTGGAGAAAAGGAGTTGACGTTGACTATTGGTAGCTTGTCTTCAAGTTCAAGATTGTGGTTGTACCTGCTCTCAGTGCTGAGGATTGAAAATTTCATAATGATTTGACTTTTTTTGGTATTGTTAGTTTAGTACTTTTTAGTAGACCACTCCACGAGTCGTGGGTCTTCAGAAACAAAAACTAAAGATTTTTGGTGTAAAGAGATGCGAGAATTGAGAGAGAGTGGTATGTGAAAGGTGGGAAATGCTTTACAAGTATTTATGTTTTGAGGTATAAAGAGAGGCTATATATAGATATACATAGAACCGGTGTGTGTGAGTCTGACTTTGGTCTTTAGAGCTTTAAAAATAGATATAATTAAAGAGGGCCCTTATTTATAGAAAATTCCAAAATCCATAAATGTCTAGCTATTGCCTTGTTACTTCTGATTTATCAACACTAAAAATTAAACAAATTAACATAAAGAAAAAGCGAATATCTTTCATAACAAAAAATCTGTTTATAGATTGCTGCTCTTGATATACAAATCAAAGTTCAAGCATACCTCAATATGGATGAGCT
>JAKUCM010003464.1:0-14738 GCA_023374145.1 Lepidium sativum
TCCCGGTTCACCTTAGGCATCGATGTATTAGCTTTATCAATGGGACGCGAAAAAGTACGGGTTTACACACAGTCCTGGTCCATCTTAGGCACTATCGGAATGGTTTCATCGATGAACACAAGAAGGTACGGGTTTACGCACAGTTCCCATCCATCTTAGACCATATTATTTGAGCTGAGTTGTAAGAAGGATGATTCCATATTCATCTTATGCTTTTCTTTTTACTTAGCTAGCTGAACCTAAGGAAGGATCTTATGCAATGTATCTCAAGCCCCTAATTTGGAAAAAATGTAATTTGATTATGAGGTAACAAATCTGGTTCTTTTTAAGACACAACCTAAGTATTGGTTTCAAAGGTCAATGATCTACCAATCAGTGTTCAAGAGGGAAAAAAACGCAAAGTCCAAGAGTTCACTATGGTTACTAGCCAATCAACCTAGCAAGTCTGTCTATTTAGCAAGATGATTCCCGAAACTCTAGACTCAATCCTATATGAATGCAATGCAGCTACATGAACACTCTGTTTTTGACTGATGTTTTTTTTTTATTTTTTTCAAATTTTACGGGTTTTCTATGCCTTAGATGATATGCAATCAAAAAAAATATGCTAAAGGAAAATATTTTTTGGTTTTTCTATGCCTTAGATGTAATGCGAATGATGAAATGCAAAGAATAAAAACTAAGAATCACAGAAAACAAAGTCAAATGTCCTCTAGAACCCTCCCCCAAACTATAATCACACAGTCCCTTGTGTGTATAAAAGTCCAAAAGATGATCCTAGACCAGCAAGTCAAGTGAAAAAAAAAATGCAATAGTATATACAATGAAGGGAAAGGGTTCCGTACCTATTTGGAGAATGAAAAAGTTGGAAATGAAGGAGTTTATGGTTCGTTTTTAGAACACTCGAGCAGCCTTGCTCGAGTGTCATGCTCGAGTGTTATGCTCTGGTGCCAAATTCCTTGTGGTGCACGTCCCTTGACCTGAAACATAAGAAAATAGCAAAAGAAACAAAGAAAAACTGCAAGAAAGAAAATATGTACAAGGATATCATGGGATTTCCTCCCAAGTGAGCTTGTTTTAAGTCACTAAGCTTGACTTCCCACACCCATCAGACCTGGAGTGGTTCAAAGAGAGGAATTGAGGTCCCTTCTTAAATGGTTTCATCAACCATGTAAAGCTTAACTTTCTGCCCATTTTCTGGAAGTTCCTCTCCTTTCTTGCTAAACATGGTGATGGATCCACAAGGCATAACTCTTTTAATGTAAAAAGGTCCTGACCAATCTGATTTGGGCTTTGTTGGAAAGAGAAGTTGCTTCACTTTGGCAAATGGTTTGGGATATTTGCTGCTCCTCACCTTGTACTCCATTACTCCATCCAGAAAACCAATTGGTCTCGAAATTATATCAGGCCCAAGATCCAATTCTAGTAAATTGTATGATTCCTTAGAAGGTATATTCGTGATCTCATTGCAAGCAAACAAAGACTGAAGGCTTTTCCCATCAACAACCTCTTCAAACATTGGAATTTTTCTGCAGTAGTCGCTAGCCTTACCACTCTTAGCCGATATAAGTCGAGGAAGCTTCGGAGGTTTAATGCCCAACTTATCCAATCCCTCAATTGAGAAGCTTTGTCCTCCAATAGTAGGCTTCCTAGCTGTATTATTAATGTTAAGCTTCATATTGAGATCCTTACCAAAGTTTAGCTCAATTGTTCCATTCCTCACATCAATTACAGCTCCAATAGAGGCTAAAAATGGTCTACCAAGGAGTAGTGGATCTTGCGGTTCCTCATCCATATCAATCACCACAAAGTCTATAGGAACCTCAACACTATCAACCATTATAGGTATATCTTTCAGTAAACCATATGGAAAACGGACAGAACTATCAGCTAGAATCAAAGAGAGCTTACAAGACTTGTAGTTATTGAACCCCAACCTCTTAGCAACAAATAGTGGCATTAGGCTAATTGAAGCTCCAAGATCACATAAACATTTGCTGAAAGTTAAATGACCCAATGAGCATGGTAAAGTGAATGTCCCAGGATCATCTAGCTTGTCTTGCACTATTATCCTCTCTAAGATGGCGTTGCACTCATGAGTCTCTACTGCCATACCCTCTAGCTCATTTGTTCTTTCCTTCACAACATCTTTCAAATTTTTTTGATAAGGAGGCATTAGCATGAGAGCATAAAGTATAGGTATCTTTAACTCAGCATCCTTTATTTGCTTGTCAAAAAGAGCCTTGTACTTCATCATTATGTCCTTTTTAAACCTTTGTGGAAAGGGTAGTTGAGGTTTAAAAGGAAGAAGGGTAAAAGACTTCTGTATATCGTGCAAAATATCATGTTTTGGAGGTTGGTAAGGGGACACTCGAACTAGCCTTGCTTGAGTGTCCTGCTCGAGTGTCTCATTGTGTGGTTCTGAACATAATGCTTGATCAGTTCCAGCTCGAGCGTCCTGCTCGAGTGTTCTTTTCTGAGGCTTTTTCTCGATATTTTCAGCCTTTTTCTGACTAAGGCTGTCCTCCCCAACTTGAATGTCACTGTCCTCAGTGAATTTATCATGTCGTACTTGTGGAGAGATCTCCTTTCCACTCCTCAATGTAATGGATTGGGCAGTGTATTCCTTGGAGTTTTGAATGAATTTTCCTGGTAGTTGCCTAATAGTCTTAACTGCAGAGGAGGAAGCTTGCTTGTCTCTAAATTCTTGAGGCGAGCATTAAGAGTCTCAAACTTGCAATGGAGGTCATTATGGGAAGCATCTATCTTAGTGTGTACCTCAGCAAATTTCATGGTTATTTCAGAGGCGATAGCTGTCTGACCTTTGAGGATTTGCTGCAAGATGTCCATTACCTCAGTTTGTTGGGGTTGGGTAGTGTTGTGGTATTAATAATCATGTGGTACAGTAGGTGGGTGGTGACGAGTTTGCTGGTATTGATGTTTTGGGACAAAGAGTTTGGATTGAGGCTGGTGGTGCGGTTTTGGTTGATACACCTGATCTTGGGGATTAGCCACATTGTTGTTCCTGTATGAGAGGTTTGAGTTGGGTTTGTAACTGTTGTAAGGCCCATAACTGTTACCCTGATTCTGCACAAAACTGACCTCATCTATCTCATCTTCATCCTCTACAACCTGTTCTGACTCACTCACGTGATGTACCTACTTTTGATGAACTGAGAGCAACCTATCCAGCTTGTCTTGTATGGCTTTGAGTTCCTTCCTACTAACCATGTCAGGATTAGCTGTACATCTAGGAGTTCGATCATAGTCTTCACTGTATTGGCCGTCTGCTTGTGCTAAATTCTCAACCAATTCCCATCCATCATCTACATCCTTGTTCAGAAAGTTCCCATTGCTGCTGTGTCTAGCAACATTCGGATCTTGGGAATAACGCCTCTGTAGAGAGTGCTAAGAAGTGACTCAGTAGTAAACCCATGATGAGGACATTGTGATTGATACATCTTGAATCGTTCCCAAGCCTCAGAGAATGTCTCAGAATGGTTTTGCTTGAAACCAGAGATAGAGTTGCGAAGTTTCGCAGTTCTGGAGTTGGAGAAGAACTTACCTAGAAACGCTTGTTTGCAGGCATCCCAAGATGTAATAGACCCTTGTGGAAAATGTTTCTCCCACATGTGTGCTTTGTCTCCAAGAGAGAAAGGAAACAACCTCAGTTTCAGAGCATCCTCACTAACGCCATTAATCTTTGTCAAACTGGTTAGTCTTTCAAACTTATCAAGATGATCCAGCGGATCCTCAGAAGGCAAACCATGAAACTTACTGTTATGTACCATGGAGATCATACCACTCTTAATCTCAAGGTTGTTAGTGGCAATAGCTGGTGGAACAATTCCATGGCGTTGAGTATGAATACGGGGAGCATCACCAGCTCTAATGCGTCGTACTCGCCTAGGACGAGGTCCTAGGTCAGTAGCTTGTACGTGGTCCTCCATGTCTACCTGATCCGTGAACTCCTTGTTCAATCTGCTCCGCTGTTCCGAGAGAGAGAGACGAGGCAAACGGTCTATGTTGTCAGAGTAGTGGATGAGATCTTCAGTACAACGGGATCTGGTATTCATGCAAGTGTGTTTTTGTCAGCAGTAACAGACACTCGACCAGGAGTTGATCGAGTGTTGTGGTCGAGTGTTCTGGGAATGCGAAAAAATCAAGGCACTCGAGCTTAGTTGGTCGAGTGTCGTGATCGAGTGTTCCTGAAAACAGACAAAAACTAGAAACGAGTGTTTGAACACACACGTAGAACTTAGTCTCAGAAAAGTGATAATCCTAATTGTAGCTAACTAGAACATAGTTGGCAACGGCGCCAATTTGATAAACAGGTTTTACGGTGTTTTCTCAAATACCCTACCGTTTATGTAATCAATTGCAGGACAGTATGGTGTCAATCCACTGGGAGAGTAACTAGCAATCAAGATGTAATCTACTTGTCCTAATCTAAGCCAGATTCGATTTAATGAGTAGTAGTCTAAACTAGGTGAAAATGAAATGCTAAAATAGAGTGCTAAAAACAAGACATAAAAACAGAATGTAAAAATAGAGCATTGAAAATAAAGCAATAGCAAAACAGAGTAAAGTGCAAAACCGAATTTCAACCTAAAAGCAGAGTATTAAAATTCACGAAAATTCAATAAAGGATAAGGGGTTCTCGAGGTTAAGGATCAATGATTAGGGTATCCCTAGGGGTTCCAGACTTGTTTATCAACCTATTTAGATGACCTTTAAGCAAGGAATCACAAAGTAATCACATTCACTCTCGTGCAATGGGACCTTTCTTGAAAGACAACCTGACTTGACTCTCGCCCAACGATTGGAAGTTCAAGAGGCTTTAAGTATGGATCTTACAGAGCCTAATAACACCCTAGACAATCAATCTCTTGAGCTAGGAGATGTAATCTCAACATATGCATGTTCAAGTGATTCCCCAAACGCCTCTAGGGGGGGGGGGGGAATCACCAAGAGATCAAATTTTAATTGATCAGAAAGAAACAAGCATTAAGAACACTTAAATTAAAGAGATCTAAGACCTTAATCAAACATAAACAAATCTGGAAATCCCTAAGTTTTCCCCTAATCTCACCTTTTCCTCAAGAACCCTAGACTAACTTACTCAGAATTCATGAAGTAAAGCGTATACTTAGAATCGAAATTTAATTGCATAAACTTAAAGATCAAAATCGTAAATTGCTTTAAGAGAGAGAAGTCAAAATTTGCTAGAAAAGATGATATATCAAAAGTGAAAATCCTAGTACAATTTATAGATCAACAAAGATCTGGGTATTGATGGGCTTTTTTCGCAAAGAAGCCCAAGAAGTCACCTCCGTCAAAAGTCAACGTTCTGGTCCGAAAATCCACTCGACCAAGTGATGGTCGAGTGTCAGACTCGAGTGCCAAATCTTCTAGATCACATCCTGAACTTCAACTTTAGGCCAGACGATTCCTCATTGGTCTTCTTGTAATCCGAAATACTCCATGATAAGCTCCAAAAAGTGCCTAAAAATACCTTTTATGCAATGTATGCAATGCTCAACACTAAGTATGCAAATTATGCCTAAAAGAACCTAAAACAATGATAATAATGCAAGTATGAATGCAAAACATGCTAAATAATGGCCCTAAAATGTGGTAAAATGCAGACACATCATGAATACATTTATTTTCCGGATGCCGCAGTTTTGGAACTTAGTGGGAAGAGTAAGTGGTCTCAACTTAGGTAATGAGAGATTCCATTTTGAGTTTCAAGCAGAATCAGACCTAGTAAGTGTTTTTGATTATGGATTGGTAAATTTTGATGGTTGGATGGTCGCATTTGCTCCATGGAAAGCCATGGTAGATGCTGACTATCCAAATCAGATTAGTTTATGGATTAGGATTACTGGAATCCCTTTTGAATACAGAGTGGAAGAGGTTTACCGATTGGTAGCAAGTTCCATAGGTGTAGTCATAAATATTGATGTCCTAAAGGGTCAGGTCTTAATAGAAATCCCTTGTTCAAAGCCTCTGATTATTTCATTAATTCTGGAATCTGATGAGGTTAGGGAATCAAAACTAATGTTTGAATAATAAAGAATTATAGGATTTTATTCACTCTGTTATTGAATGACACATGATGATAACATGTAATATAAGGCAAAACAGGATAAGAAGGAGTTGGGATTGAAAGCTAATCGTAAGTTAAGAAATTCTGTGAAAAAACAAGAGTTTTAAAGGGGCTTTGATTGGGGGAAAACGAAGTGTTGGTGTTGTTGCTAGGACTTTGGCTGCAAGAGCTAACAATGAAGGGGTTAAAAGAGGTTGAGGAATACCGGCTGCAAAACCTCAAGTTGCAGTAATTGCTGAGGTATTCAAGCAGTTACAATTGTTGAGAAATAATAGTGATTTTGTTGTGATGCTGCTTACCATTTCTTTTCAGGAAATTGGGGAGGCTGCATCTATGGTTACTGACTCCTCGAAGAAGGTACGTAGACCCCTCTTTCAGGAAGAAGTCGGTGTCAATCTAGAGAGTATTGAGGGTTCAATACTCGGTTCAGAAGGTCAACTTAATGATCAGGTACATGGTTCCGTTCCACTTCTGATGGACACATTGGAGGCGAATGGTACAACAGCTGTTATGCCCTATAACGTGGTACAGTCGGAGGTAGGTGACGGCAGTGAGGAGACTGCTCTGGATGTTGGGTCTAATTTGGTGGAGGATTCAATCCTAGATACACTAGCTCATAGAGGCTGAAAAAAATTTGATACACGAATAGAGGCTGAAAAAAATTTGATACACGAATAGTTTGCAGCAAAGTTGCAATAGTGTAAGGAGGCCAGAATGGTGCGATCTCATGTTGGGGCTGGAAAATCAGTAACTCGAGGAGCTACTCCACTACGTGGGGTGTGTACAAAAAAGATGGCGCTAATTGGAATGATGTCTCCAAGGAAAACACCTGTGATTCTAAAGGCTAAAGAGGGCAAGACAAATGAGCATGATAAGAGTTCCATGAAGTTCTAAGTTTATGATGTTAAGATTATTCTGTTGGAATAAGTTTATGCAGTTTTTGGGATTACTTTAAACTCGTTTGTATCAGAGTTTCTGTTAGCATCATAGGCTAAGAATAATTGTATTTTTTCTGGAATAATAAATTTGAGTAATGGTTTCATTTTTCACAAAAATAGAGACCGATTTCGAGTAAAAATTGGTGGAAAACATTGGTGTCGGACGTTTTTATTGACGTCTTAATTTGTATCAGAAAAGAAGAGTTAATTAATTTACTCATTTTAATTGGATTAAGATTCTCGCTTTCTTTGTTAATGGGGAGAATTTGTAATTTTTACCAACAGTTTTTGGCTAATAATACTATGCAACGTGGAAAAAAATTGGTAATAGTTGTAGGGTTGGTCCACCATAAAAAAGAAAGGATTTTTAAGGTGGAGCAGAAAAAGTTTACAGAGCAATATAAAGGCTCCATCACTTGATAATTAGTTTTATGTTTTTTCAATCACTTTGTTGGAATTGTCAAGGAATTAGTAATAAGGTTACAATAAAATATCTTAGGGGTATTTGGATGAAGTTTCGACCAACTTATTTATTTTTATCAGAAACAAAAAATAATTATCTCTTCTTAGAAAAATTTCAATTACATTTGGGTTTTATATTTTTATCTACGGTTGAACTAATTGGGATAAGTGGTGGTTTAACATTATTTTATTCTGATCATCCTAATGTGGTTATCAATCATAAGGATAAAAATATGATTGATAATTTAGTGGATTTTAATGGGAATAAAAATTTTATCACTTTTTTATATGGTGAACCTATAAAAAACCGAGGAGATTATGTTTGAGAACGGTTAACTAGGATGGGAGTTATGCGGTTTGGGCCGTGGACCGTGGATGATCATGGGTGATTTCAATGAACTGTTAGGGAATCATGAAAAGCAAGGTGGTTTTTACACAATGCTTTATCTTTCCAGAACTCGGGATTTCCCAAAAGCAATGTGGTCTAGTTGATTTCCCAAAACTCGGAATACATGGTCCTAGCATGGTGTCAGACATAATGGGGTCATTCAGTGTTCTTGATAAAGCTTTCGGGAATGTGGACTGGCATGACCTATTTCCTTTATCTGGGGTGGAATATTTCGATATGATTAGGTAGGATCATCATCCTATTTTAGGACGGTTCAAGGACCAATTATCTAGACCCCAAAAACAATTTGTGTTTGATAAACGGTGAATTGGCAAGGAGGGTTTTAGGGATATAATTGAAAAATGGTGGATGGATTTACACTCTCGACGTCAAGTCTCCTTCACAAGGAAAATAAGTTCTTGTCGTCGAGAGATTTCACATTGGCGGAGCGATAATATTCCCTCTGGGCGTCAGAAATAAATTAGTGGCGTTAAAGCGTATTTTGGAAGACTGTAAAAACTCAGTCATTGATGATCCAGCTAGAATTTCAGAGGCCACAATTAATTTGAAAAAGGCCTATGTGGAGGAGGAGGCTTATTGGAAGCAAAAAAGTAGGAATAAATGGTTCCAGAAGGGGGATGAAAATACAAATTTTTCCATGCTCATACGCAATAGCGGAGAGCACAAAATAAGATTGTCGGTTTCCTAGATCATCAAGGTATTTGGGTCACAAAGGAGGAGGACTTATTACTGATGCGGTTGTCCACGGAGGATGAACTAAGGACCGCTCTGTTTCTGATGGATCCTGGGAAACACCGGGACCAGATGGAATGACTGCTTTATTTTACCACTATTCGTGGGATATTATTAAAGCAGATTTAGTGGTCCTGGTAAATAATTTCTTGGTTTAGGGATGTTTTCAGAAGAGTTTGAACAAGAAAAATATTTATCTTATTCCAAAATTATCCCGTCCAACAAAAATGTCAGAATTTCGTCCAATTAGTTTATGTAATATTGGGTATAAGTTGATATCCAAAGTTATGTGTTTGTGACTAAAACGCTTAATACCTAAGCTTATTTCGGAGACACAGTTTGCTTTTATATCTCGAAGGTTAATATCATATCATATTTTGATTGCCCCGGAAATATTTCACACTTTGCGTACAAATGGTGCAGTTAAGAGTAAATTTATGGCCATCAAAACTGACATGAGTAAAGCCTATGATAGGATTGAATAGAACTTTGTAGCTGCTCTTCTTCGCAAAATGAGTTTATATGAGAAATGGGTACAATGTTGTTGGGAATGTCCTGCAATCATTTGTACTTACTCGTGTGTTCAGTTCTAACATCGAGATTAAATAAAGTCATATGGTACTAGGAGTTGTAATGGCTTGCTAGAGTCCACTTATAATCTGTGAGTTGAGATACTCACTGCTAGTACTATATGATCCTATTGGGTCACACACCTAAGCAAATGGAGACAATTCAATAGCGAATGATCATTATAGGAATGATTCATGACTTGAGCATAATAATACATGGTTTCGGATGAGAACATGTATTTTGGGCCATGCCTAAATTAATCCTAATTCAACTAGGAATTAATTAGGTATTTCAGGCTGGGCCTAAATTAATCCTAATTCATTCAGAAATTAATTAGTTGTTTTGGGCTGAGCCTAAATTAATCATAGTTCAACTAGGAATTAATTAGGTTAACTTAAACTCCCTATATATATGATATAGGGAACGTTTTTGATGAGAGAAGAAACCCTAGCCGCTGGTTGCACAAGTCAAAATCCTAAGAGAATTGCACACAAAGTTCTAGCAAACTTCTCTCCTACTTGCGTGCGTGTGGACTCTCAATAGAGGTGCTACACTTGGAGCACTTGGAATACCACAATGGAATGGTGTGTCTGAGAGGAGGAATCGAACATTACTTGACATGGTTTGATCAATGATGATTCACACTAATCTTCCGTTATCCTTTTGGGGATATGCTCTAGAAACTTATGTGTTTACGCTGAATAGAGTGCCATCAAAATCAGTTGCAAAGACACCATATGAGATGTGGACGGGAAAAATTTCAAATCTGTCTTTCCTGAAGATTTGGGGATGCGAGGTTTATGTGAAACGATTAATATCCGATAAATTTTAACCGAAATCAGATAAATGCTTCTTCATTGGTTATTCGAAGGAACCCAAGGCATACTATTTCTACAACCGAACCGAGCACAAAGTGTTTGTTGCTCGACATGGTGTTTTTCTTGAGAGAGAGAGTTTCTTTCTAAGAAAAATAGTGGGAGTAAAGTACAACTCGAAGAAATTCGAGAGGTACAAGAAGCTGCTGAATCCGTACAGGAAGAGCACCAGTTAGACTCGCAAGATGTTGTCGAATCAACACCTGTAGAACCTGAAGTTCACAGATCCGGTCGAATCTGTCATGAACCCGAGAGATATTTGGGATTCCTCGTGACTGAAGGACATGATTTGTTGATCGTTGACAACGATGAACCTGCAAACTTCAAAGAAGCAATGATGGGCCCTGACTCTGAAAAGTGGTTAAAGGCCACACAATCCGAAATGGAATCCATGTCAAAAAACCAAGTTTGGTCGTCGGTCGATTTACCTCATTGTGCGAAAGCAATCGAGTGTAAATGGGTTTTCAAGAAGAAAATTGATGTGGATGGTAACATACAGATTTATAAAGCTAGACTAGTAGCTAAGGGTTTCAAACAAGTCCACGGTGTTGACTATGATGAAACCTACTCTCCAATAGCTATGCTTAAGTCTATTCGGATTCTCCTACCGACTGCTGCTCATTATGATTATGAGATTTGGCAGATGGATGTCAAAATCGCGTTCCTAAATGATATTCTGGAAGAGGATGTGTATATGACACAACCCCAGGGTTTTGTTGATCCTAAAGCTGCTGGGAAAGTGTGCAAAGTTCACAAATCTATTTATGGATTGAAGCAAGCATCACGAAGTTGGAATCTTTGTTTCGATTAAGCAGTCAAAGAATTTGGCTTCATCAGGAACGAAGAAGAAAGATGCGTATACAAGAAGTTTAGTGGGAGCGCAGTTGCGTTTCTCGTGTTGTACGTGGATGATATCTTACTTATCGGAAATGATATTCCATTGCTGAAGTTCGTTAAGGCTTGGCTCGGAAAATGTTTCTCAATGAAGGACATGGGGAAGCCACCTATATTCTTCGAATCAGGATCTATCAAGATAGACCTAAAAGGCTGAGCGGATTGTGTCTAGACACTTACATAGATAAGGTCTTGAGTAAATTCAGTATGCATGATTCCAAGAAGGGCCTCTTACCAATGTCTCATGGCATGGTTCTAAGCAAGACGGGGTGTCCCAAGACACCTGCTGAGCGAGAACGCATGAGTAGGATTCCCTATGCTTTCGCAATAGGATCCATCATGTACGCTATGATTTGTAGTCGTCCAGACGTTGCTTGTGCATTAAGTATGACAAGCAAGTACCAATCAAATCCAGGTGAGACTCACTAGACTGCCGTCAAGAACATCCTGAAATATTTGAGGAATACTAAGGATATGTTCTTGGTGCTTGGAGGAAGTGATGAGTTGATTATTTGTGGATTCATGAATGCAAGCTTTCAGACGGATAAGGATGATTCCCGGTCTCAGTCCAGTTACGTCTTCTGTCTGAATGGCGGTGCAGTTAGTTGGAAGATTTCCAAGCAAAGCACTGTTGACTCCACTACTGAAGCTGAATATATCGCTGCTTCTGAAGCTGCGAAGGAAGCTGTTTGGATAAACAAGTTCATCTCTGAACTTGGTGTGATTCCGAGTATTGTTGAGCCGGTGGCGCTGTATTGTGATAACAATGGAGTCATTGCACAGGCAAAGGAGCCCAGATCGCACCTGAGATCCAAGCATATAGAGAGGAAATATCATCTAATTAGAGATATTGTTGAAAGAGGGAATGTGAAGATCAGCCGAGTTTCAAGCGAAGAGAACGTCGCTGATCCTTTGACGAAAGTACTTTCACGGACTAAGCATGAGTATCATGCCAATGGCATAGGCCTTAGGTATCTTAAGATGTAATCTTAGTTCTAGTGTGAGTTATAATAGTTTTATGTTATGATGCAAACATACTTTGGTCATGTTTTAATGAAATTTTTTCATTTCTATTTAATACTTGTACTAAATATTTATCCCGAAATAATCATGACATTCTTATAGGTCATCAAGTTGACGACTTGGTCATGAAACTCTATAGGCGTAAAATGCAGGAATTATTTCATTCTCTAGTTAATGGTTATTAAAGTGGAATACTAATAACGAGATATACTAGTATGTGAGGTGACTGATGACTAAGTTATATGGAGTGATTGATAATAAGTATCAAGTCAATCACATAGATGTGTGTCATATGAACATAGCATCGGAAATGACCCGCTATGAGAACTCTACGAGATCGTATAATGAGTGTCATAAGAGATTCTCATACGACTATAGAGCATAGTCCTTAGACCTGAGTTCATGCTGTTTTCTTGCACATGAATTGGTGTGAGAAAGGAACATAGGATGGAACAAGATGGAATTTGTCCCTCCTATATACGGGAGAAAGATATCTCTGGGCCCTTCGAAAGATTTGATACCGTAAAATGCATGGTCATGCTCAAACAAGCTGATAGACGCTTGTTTGCTCTATCAGTACAAATTCAAATTCGATGAACATTGATATACCTCATTAAAATAAGGATGACACGAACTCTTGCCTTAGAGCAGATAGAGATATGAAGACAAAGGGATTTTGGGAATATATGATTCCAGTACAAGTGAGAGATTGTTGGGAATGTCCTGCAATCATTTGTACTTACTCGTGTGGTCGGTTTTAACATCGAAATTAGACAAAGTCATATGTTACTAGGGGTTGTAATGGCTTGCTAGAGTCCACTTATAATCTGTGAGTTGTGATACTCACTGCTAGTACTATATGATCCTATTGGGTCACACACCTAAGCAAATGGAGACAATTCAATAAGAAATGATCATTATAGGAATGATTCATGACTTGAGCATAATAATACATGGTTTCAGATGAGAACATGTGTTTTGGGCCAGACCTAAATTAATCCTAATTCAACTAGGAATTAATTAGGTGTTTTGGGCAGGGCCTAAATTAATCATAGTTCAACTAGGAATTAATTAGGTTAACTTAAACTCCCTATATATATGATATACGGCACGTTTTTTATGAGAGAAGAAACCCTAGCCGCTGATTGCACAAGTCAAAATCCTAAGAGAATTGCACACAAAGTTCTAGCAAAATTCTCTCATACTTGCGTGCGTGTGGAACTATCAATAGAGGTGCTATACTTGGAGCACTTGCTGATCTCATACCTGATCTTATATCCGCTGCACTAACCAAACTTCAGGTATAATCGAGTTCTCTATTTATTAGATTAAATTAAGTTAATACAAGACCTAGGGCTTAGGATTTTGCTAGATTAGTCAATTGATAATTGTCGAATTACTTCAAAACCTAACAAATGTATTATGTATTGTGTAACATTGGTGGAATACTCAGTGCTTATAAATGGTGCACTCGGGGGTTGTATAATCCCTAAGAGGGGATTACGCCAAGGGGATCCTTTGCCCCAATATATCTCTATATTGTGTACAGAATGGTTAGTAAGAAAATTAGTGATGGCTGAGAGTAGTAAACTAATTACAGGGTTGTCCATAGCACGGTCAAGTTATGCCATGTCTCATTTCTTATTTGCGGATGATAGTTATTTTTTTGTAAGGCTAACGTTGAGGAGGCTAAACAAATTGTACTTATTTTGCAAGAGTATGAGAGGGTTTCTTGGCAACAGATAAATTTTTTGAAATCATCTATACAATTTCGACAATCTATTTTTGACTCTGCGAGATCCAACAAATTCTAGGGGTCACTAACTTAGGCGGAATGGGTATGTACTTAGGTCTCCCTGAAAATTTAGAGGGTGTCAAGATGAAAGTTTTTGCATTTGTGCGAGATAAATTACAAGAGCGGATCTGTAACTGGTCTACCAGATTCATGTCAAAAGCGGGAAAATAGATTTTGATTAAGTCGGTTCTGACAGCATTACCAACTTATGTTATGTCCTGTTATAGGCTGCCTAGGGGTGTTGTTCAACGCCTAACCTCAACAATAGTTGATTTTGGGTGGGCGTCTTTGGGTTCGACTAGAGGGATCTATTGGCGCAAATGGGGTGAGTTATGTAAATCAAAGATGGATGGAGGCCTTGGTTTTAGAAATTTGGAGGAATTTATTACGGCTATGCTGGCCAAACAACTCTGGCGCCTTATAGATTTTCCGGATTCTTTAATGGCTTGAGTTTTTAGGGGTTGATATTATAAGGATCAATGTTTATTAGAGGTGCCACTGAAAATGATGTCATCGTATGTGTGGCGTAGTCTCTATTCTGCTAAAGGTTTAGTTGCTAAGGGTGGAATACGGAAAATTGGGGAGGGGAAAACGATAAAAGTTTGGTATGATTCGTGGATACCAGATACGGTACCACGGCCAGCTATCTGGTCCAATTTAAACTTGTTCACAGAGATGACTGTTGATCAATTTATAGATCAGGATGCTGGGAAATGGAAGGAGATATTAGTCCGGCAATATTTTGACCCTCGTGATATTCAATTGATTCTTGGTATTCCTGTCCCTAGACGGCGAAGACCAGATTACTGGGGATGGCATTATACAATTACAGGGCGATATTCGGTTAAATTTGTTTATCAAGTTGCTGAATATATGACAAAGACAGGGCAAGCCCAGTTTGGGCCAAATTTTGAGGTCTCTCTCTCTC